>AYNK01002456.1:0-29250 GCA_000497225.1 Amanita jacksonii TRTC168611 | reverse complement strand
CGTATCGTTGAAACAAGCTGGAAAGGGACATGTAATATCCATCAAGCAGTCACGCGCTGTCGCATCGTCCAAGCCAGTTGAGAAGGTCGGGCCAGTCAGTGGTTGATGGCGTTCCCCTCCACCACGCCACTTCCTCTCAGGCACTTCTCACGTCTCTCTCCACGGTCGGCGTCCATGTCTCGAACGGCGATGAAAAACAACAGGTTGAGCCTACTTTTGCACGACCCACCTGTTTCAACTCTACAGCCCCGCCTTTCGTAGTGAGCCAGCCAGAGATAATGTACACCTCCTCTGGACCCGAAATGTGGACTGCACAACTTCCCGTGCCTGACCATGTCGACGCGGCTCTTGTCGCTGTGGCTACACTGGGCGATAACAACGCCAGATCACACACTCGGTCCTGGTGGTTTTCCTTTTGACGCCTTGCTTTCCGTTGGGACTGGGACCCAGTACCCCATGCTCGACACGTTCTCCCACCCTGGTCCTCTCTATTGTGGCAACGGGGAAACAACTCAATGGTACACGGTCAATCCCACTCTTGTACCACCCAGGGCCGAATCGAGTGATACTTTTCCATTCCAAGGGCAGACGTTCCCGGGCTATGATGCCCATTCCCATCATGGCGTCAAGCAATTTGTCCAGCATCCCCAACAGGGTCACTAGTATCGACCCGGGGTTGAGCAATTCGGCTATGGGCAGGGCGCGTTTTTCCAGCCTCCCGTTGAGCAGTTGACCAACGAGCAGCAGGACACTCAATTCCACCGTCTTACCGAGCTCTACCAACAACAAAATATACCGATTCCACGTACCGACCGCACATCCAATTCCAGCTAACCATAGAGTAATTCTAGCGCCAGGCTCATGCACTACTCCAGCCTTCTATCGAACCGTTCTTACGCCGAGCGGCTCTACTAACGCGCGGGGCTTACTTGCAACTCCTCGTTGAACCGATCCCTCATCCAATGCCAACCACCGAATGAAGAGTTCTACCACCAACAATATGCACCCTCCAGACCGCCATGGAGCAGTCAGATGAGAAATGGAGTAACCAACTACAACCTCTAGTCGAACAGCCCACCATCAACCCAGGTTCGCCATTCTAACCTCCTCTCGATGTCGCCCCTGTCAATTAGAAGCGTTTTGGATGGAGCCGAAACCGGAACTTTAGAGGAGCATTCAGACAATTGTACCCACCTTTACGTCGAACTCATTTGGAAGATGGTGAAGATGAAGAAGGTGAAGATGAGGGCCAAGATGAAGATGGAAAAAGTGACGGTGGTGAGGATGACATCTAATTGTGATAATTCTGATGGAGAGGGCATGGTTTTCATTTCTAACGTGGTCTTGGCTGAATATGCTCTCAACCTTGTTTTTAATTTCACTCATACTACTCCGCCTGGCACTGGATGATTGGAACTATCCTATTCTATCCGTGTTCTTCTTCCTGGTGGTCTACTCGCTTCAGTCTCTTTGATCTATGTTTTTCCATCTGCACCTTATCTTCGGTGGGCGATTTCGGATACCCTTGCGCCTTTTTTTGGATCTAGCCCTCTTGACTTGCGATTTGGAAACTACATTAACTTCAAACTGGAAAAAAAAGCGTAAAATCAAAGACAAAGAATAACTTGCGAATTCCAAAAAAAAAAAAAGAAAAAATGGAATAAGAAGGCGGCATCGCCATGTTGTAGACTTGCCTTGGTTCATCGTATTCCTGGCTTCTTCAATATCCCGGCATCCGAACTCGATATGTCCCGTTATGCCATATGAATCATATCACGTTCATGTAAGTTGCAAAATACTCGCTTTGGTGATAATCGATAATTACGAACCACATTCTCCCCTGGCCGGCTTATACCATGTACCTTATTCTTCCCGCATAAATTTCATAAATCAGGACCTTCATATATTCATGTCTCATTCTGCGCGGCCTGGGAGTCCGAATAATGACATTCCTTTTATGATTGCCGAGAATTTACGATACATCATTTATATTTGTCTTTATCTGTAATCAATCTCATCAGGAAATACATAATGGCACTCCACATTCAAGCACGGAACACCTTCATTAGTCAACTATTACATGGACGAAGTCCAAACAAAATTGTAATATGTGATAAGATACATATGATACAGAACGATACCAATGCAAAGATAGGTAAATGACGTGATGGAGCAGCGTTGACTATGTTAAGATAGAAAGTCAATGGGGTCTGGGTCGTCGTCTACAGCATGCGCTACAGAATTCTTGAGTCGTTGTAGAACCCGCTCAGGCAGGCCCTTAGTCCGCTTATCCGAGGCCTGATTCCATACGTCATCATAT
This sequence comes from Amanita jacksonii TRTC168611, assembly GCA_000497225.1. Lineage (NCBI taxonomy): Eukaryota > Fungi > Basidiomycota > Agaricomycetes > Agaricales > Amanitaceae > Amanita > Amanita jacksonii. Next base: position 26,930 of record AYNK01002456.1, on the reverse strand, counting down.
GCATACAAGTGCCACACAGGGTAGTACTGACTTTTGGCTGCGGCTTCTTTGTCTTGGCTGGTTGTTTGGATGACTTCTTAGCCGCGATCGAGTTTTCCTTTAGCTTCCTAGGGTGGGCAGACTCGGTATTGAGAAGCGCGCAGAATGCGAATAACTTACCGTTTACGACCAGGGATAATCTTAGGCGCTGAATCGTCCTCTACAATTAGCGCTTTGTTTGTACCCTGGCGCCTAGGCAATCCTTCCGAGCCCTTGTCTGCATTAGCGTCATGAATCTTGGCACGCTTCGGTGGCGAGACTTTCGATGAAAAAGAATCTTCGGGGGTCCTTGCACGCTTGTTAGACTTGACATGACTCGTATCCTCAGAAGAACACTGGACCGAGGCGCCCTTAGTTGATCCCCGCCCGGGGTATTTGTTCGGGTTCGGCTTGGAACCCAGGCATGTCGGGTGTGGAATCTCTGGTAGCCCAACGTCACCATGGTTCATTTTAGTCGATGTAGACTCGGTGCGTTGTATATTGAGATCTGGATCTTCTGGGTCTGTTTCGTCATCGCCAGGCTTGTGACGTTTCTGGCGATCGGAGCCACTATTGTCGTCAGTTCGTTCAACCTGTTTGAAGCGCATTTTTTCCGCCAACGGATCGGCTGACTGTGCTGTTAAATCCAAAGCTCCCGCTTTACTTCTTGAATACGCGCCAGATTTGGGCTGTCTGCTTGGTTCAGTTGTGGATGAAGGCACCGAATCCTCCCCGCGGTCCTGTAGGCGCTTTAACGTCCCTGTCGTTGAAGGCTTACTGGTAGCACCCTTCTTCGCTCTGGATGTTGGCCGTGATTTCGAACCATGGTCTGCCTCTATTTTACTGGAGGACGCAGTGCTACCGTCTTTGTCAGCTCCTGTAGTTGCAGCCTCGATGACTTCAGCGTCAGCTGCAAGACATTAGCTTTGCCCACACAACCAGAAGTTGAACATACATTTTTTCCGCCTTCCCCTTACTCTCTTCTTCGTGGGTACAGTTTTCGCCGCCCTCACATATTCATCACCAGACTCATCCGACACAGCCTCTACGATCGTGGACAGTCTAGACACGGCGGCCTTATCATTCCTTTTCACTGCTTCAGCCTTGCCTTTACGTGCAGAGGGCTTGGCCTGTTTCTTTCGTGCCACCGGTTCTGATTCGGTGTTCTTCCGCTTAGCGCCAGATTTTATAGCTTCTTCTTGTTCGGTACCAACGTTTCCGGGGTTCTCCTTTTTCTTCGGAGGTCTACCACGTCGTTTTGGCTGAGTCTTTGTAGCTTCCGAACCTAGAGAAAGGTATAAAAAGAAAGAAAAGCTTTGTGCGTGGCATTACATACCCGCGGATGCATTTTTCGTCCCCCGCTTTCCAGGCTTAACTAGGATATCCTTTTGCTTATCTTAGGAAACATCAGGGTAAACACACACAAAGACGAATCAAAAGTTGCGCACTTTCTGTTTGTGCCAAAGATCCTTTGGAGGCTGCAGATATGCGACTCTTTCTCGGTGCCTTGGTCGAAGAAGTAGTTGGTTCATTCCCATGTATCGTATCCTCCACTCCTTTCTTCGAAACAGTTCCCGGATTTGATGGGGTTTTGGCTCTCTTGGAGGGAGAAGACGAACCGCTTTGGCAGAGCGATTTTTTCGGAGACGCAGCTCTACGTCCCATAAGGATATCAACAAGCGTTTTCCTCGCCGATGGGACGAATATTCTGAAGAAACACAAAAAAAAAAGTAATATCAGATATATATATCGTGCATGTCATATCGATATGAGAAGTTTACGGACCCACCACGATCACGAAACCGGGATAACTGACGTTGGTGACGCTGAGCACGGCTCTCTTCTACCGCAACGGTCAACTTCGCGGGCCCTGTGGGAGCTTGTGGCATTGGTTTCGCTGGAACGTCCATCCTCCACGTAAGATGGGCGATAAAAAACGGGCGCGCAACAGGACAGACAACTGTTCAGAATGTGCCGCGCCGGCGAAACATTGGCTTGCCGGACTCAAGCGCAACAGCGCGCATTTGTTTGTCAAAACTTTGGTTGCCAAATAGACCGCCACAATTTATTAGACAACAGTCCCAAATAGCAGGTATTCCAACCTCTATGCTTGGCTGCGGCTCTTAAAGACCTTAGAGGAAGAGAATCTGAATGCAGGACAAAGTTGATGTTCATATACTGCATTATCAGATGCGACTATCACAATAATTGTATTATAGTTGTAAATAATAGAATGCTATGGATGGGCGAAGTCCCGGCCCGAAACGCTGGGGGGTCAGTGAGGCGAGTTGTGAGGGTGGGCGGGCGCCGAACAGGTGAGCCTTGCTGACCTCCGGACTGCAGCGCGTCAGACTAAGAAGGGTGGAAGGCTTATGACAAATTGTCGGCCTTCTTTGGTGTGGTGGGTGGGAGCGAGAGAATGAGGATAGTGGATGCTGCTATCCGGAGCTTGACCGGGCAGCGATGTGGCTGGGAAGAAGAGAGGACGCGCAGCCACCTCGCTCCGCCAGCGTAGACTACATTCTATGTACGCCTCGTGAGTCAGCTACCCTAGAATTCACACCTCTTTTTCCGAATAGCAATGGAAGGATTTCTTTTCTTTTCCTCCTCTTTCCTAAGAATCGACAACGCATCGCATAGTTTTTCTCATCCGCATATGCATCATATGTAAAAGCACCGCAAGTATTAGGTATACAGGTTGTATCCCGCATGTAGTCTACAAAACAAACCCCTGTCTCGTATTGTTTACACATCTCTCCGTCAACCACTTTATGGGGGGTCATGGGGAGCGTCCTCGAAAGAGAAGGCGGTTGCATTGAGAAAATGTACTACTTGGTCTAAACTATTATACGATTTCAGAAAGGATTTTGAAAGATGACTATGGTACTTAGCGCATTTCACGAGAATGTGGGCTCGGGATTAAGTTTTGGGCGCGCATACGGGGCATTTGTCCGGGAAGAAGTGTTGGCGGTATTCCCCGGTTGGAGTGTTATCATCAATCATTCTAGGGGTACGCCCGGATCTGCAATTTCAGAGAAAGGAAAGCACCAGCGGAGATCACCGTAACAAGGATCTCATGTCGTGGTCGGAAGGCAACATGCAACACAAAGGCAGCAGGCTCCGGTGAATGACAAAGACTAATCATCAATTAATCATCTCTCAGTCACTCGTCTGTTCCTGTGCCACCAATGTTTTTAAGGCTGGATGAGCAAGGCTTCAAGGTTCAACCTTGCCCCTCCCTCTGACCGTTCCCGACCATCAGTATCTATGCAGAATTCTATCAGCGGTCATAGTACCTTACCTGACTCAAATAGGGTGCCGCATGCGCAGCCATACATTTCCTCCTCGCCATTTGGAGACTACTCTTCTGCAAGGGAATCTCCTCATCTCTATCACGAAACATGGGGCAGTTCTATACTTGATCAAGTAGGTGTTCGTTCCATCCTTAATGTCTGAATTCTGACTCGCACTATTATTTCCCGCTATGTGCCGTTAGATTAAGCAGAAGATCAGGCAGCTGATGGCCGTGAAAGCTCATATTGATGCTCAATTATCGCTTCACCAGAGACAATATGCCGTTGCACGGGCCCAGCAGGGATCCAACATTCCCTTGGACCACACGCTCTTTCCCTCGACGGGTTCACGTTCCTATCGTTTAGATACACCAGTATCTCTTGCCAGCCCCAGCCTGACCATTCCGGTTCAGGATCAAACCAGTCCTGATATTTACTCTCAGCCCAACGCCGGCTGGGATACCATGCAGAACCCACTGCACAACACCTTGGGCGCAGTTCCTTACCATAACCAAGAAATTAGCGTTGTAAATTCCACGCAGAACAAGACCGCCACCGAGCAGAGTACCGCATCTTCATCTTCCCCCACATACACTATCCAGGTTTATCCAGGGCGCAAGGTTTTTCACTGCGAGTGCGGCCACAAGACAAACCGCAGGGGGGACATGACCCGCCACCACCAGAGTCGGAAGCATTCCGAGCCGAGGTATACTTGCCATTGTGGTGTTGTCCTGCAAAGGTCAGACGCCCTGAAGCGCCACCAGGAGAGATGTGAGAAAGTGTCTGAGATGTCATAAGTTTTGTTCCCAGGCTCTTGTTTTGCTGCTGCTAACCAATCATTTTCACAAAGCGCTGGGCGCGTTCGTGTCTACATGCTCTGAATAGCTCCAACTGTATACTTTGATCGTTTCTGTACTCACTTACCTTGTAGCTGAAGGTTTGTTAGTAAAGTGTCTTATTACTAGTAGGGTATTAGCAGGGGAAAAAAATACCAACTCGTAGGCCCCGGGGGTCCCCTAGGATGGTATGATATTGGACACAAAGACAGGAAGAACGTGAGTGGTATCGAAATTTAACACCTGTCGGCAGTCGTGATGGGTTTTTGTTCATATGATGCACTCTTCCTTCAGAGCCGGTTCCAAAAGCCTTCTCTATTGGATATTTACCTCAAGGGAGCAAGAAAGTTTTAGTCGTTTTGAATGCCTACCAGGGACCGTGATGTCATCACACTCTCAGTGAGCATGTCGATACCCCTTTCCAGAGCGCTTAAGGTACAATTACTAGGAAACATCTTATAAGTGACATTATTAAATATGCTGACCTTGGTTGATGTTCCAAGAGCCCGGGGGGCTGCCATGGTAATAACGTCCATGCGAGGGAAGCATCTTGATCAAGTACGAACATCGGAGTTATGTTAAATGGGGTGGGTTAGTCCAGCAACAAATTTCTTCGCCTTCAAGCAAGGGAGCGGCCGTATTTCAAGCAAAGGTAAATATGATGTTATATGAGCGGAATATCTTATCCTGTCAAAAAGGTAACAAGGATGAGAAAGGATCAACCGCATATTCAACATTCTCAATGACCCACGATTAGGATATATTTTGTTGCGTCGCGGTGGTTTCCTCTGTTCTCAAGCATTACGTTTATTGCCTCTTCCACGCAATTAGTGCGGCTTGGATTTTGAAATGAAGCTAATCCAGAGTCACTCCCGGTTTGGTCACGGTCCCACGCCTTATCAACCTTGATGCATTGATGCACGAGCCCGCAATCATCGTCTCTTCCGGCATCCGTGGTCATGATCTCCAAATTCAAGATCAGATTGAGACGAAAGTCCCGGCATGCCAGGAAAAAACAATCCACCAGCGGACCGCCAGCATCCCAGCATACAACAGGTCAGTGGTTCTCCTCCTCTACCGGTCAACGGAATCAAAACTTAACATTACCATTCGCTAGGCAACCTAGAGCCTCAACTTCAAGCGTCCACCAGCCCGAGTCGTACTGGCGGGCTTTCTGGAACGAGGGGCACTGCCCCTTCCCCTGATAATACTCCAGATACCGCTACTACGCCTGAAAAACCATCTGCACCAGGTTGGATGAAAAATCTTCTTGCCGGTAGTCTCAGGACGCTCAAGATCCTGGACGTACTCACGGGTGCTCCAAACCTCAACTCTTATCTCGAGTCCTTTGAAGAAAAGCAAATCTTCGTGGAAAAACGAGACCTCGAAAAACATTTGAATAAGCTCATGAAATCGGTTGAATCTCTCAAGAACGTGGCTATGGGAAAAGAGGAAATAGAGGCATACCTTGACCGGTTTATGGAATCGATCGAAGCTCTGACAAGAGAGGGAGGTTCAAACGCATCTCAGAAGCTAAAGGACGGTTTAAATGGGCTGTACAGGTATTATCATAGATGCCTTACATTGGCCCATCTTCACGCTACCTGCAGCTCGCTGTCTCAAATATCTGACAAAGTACACCAAGGAAGGGATGGAGAAATATATCCAGAGAGTATAATTCGTGAAATTGCGCAAGCCGTAGACTCCTTCAAGGTAATTCCAGCACAATCACATCTAGTTTCCAGAACTTACAAGACTCATAGCTCGTAAATTGTATCTCCGGTATCATTACATTGACAGATACTCTCATCCATGTGCAGGAACATATACTGGTGGGTTCTCTTCTCTTTATCGATTCCATATCACCCTCATCGCAATTTCCTTTTTAGGGACAATGCGTCCGAAGTCTGCCACATGTAGACGCTGCGTTCGATGATTATAAATCGAAAAAGAAGACCGGAACATGCTTTGAAGGAACAAGAGAAGCGCTCCTGAAAGAGATCGCGGAATGGATTGTTGCTCTGACGACTATGCAGATCTACTTGCTTTCCGGAATTGCGGGCACCGGAAAATCTACGATAGCTTATACCGTCGCGGAGAGGGCAAAGGATAGTGGATATCTCGGCGCTTCATTCTTTTTCTCCAGGGATGAGGCCAGTAGGAGTAATGCCGAGAAGTTCTTTACCACTATCGCCTTTCAATTATGTCTTTTCGACGAAACGTTTTCGGAGGCGATCGAGGCAGCGCTAGTTAAGAAAGAGGGCGCAGCTGCTGTTACAAAAGCGCCTGAAGACCAGCTCAAGGCACTCATTTTGAATCCACTACGCGGTATCGTGAAGTCACGCTCGAGTCCCATAGTCATCGTAGTTGATGCGCTGGACGAATGTGACGACAATGATGCTCGAGCGATTCTCGGATCTCTATATCGACTTGTGGAAGAACTACCATGCTTCAAGATTATCGTGACCGCCCGTCCCCAGCCGCACCTTCCAACGATTCCATCTACGCATAGAGTTTTCTACCTACAGAACATAGAAGACAAGATTATCAATGAAGACATTCAACGCTACTTGAAATATAGTCTTTCTCAGCCCCAGGTAACGGCAAGCATGCCCAGCCTCGCGACACCGTGGAATGCTAGTGATGAAGAAATTGTCTCTCTGGTCCAGGCTGCGGATAAACTTTTCATCATAGCTTCTACCGCTGTCCGCTTCATCCTGGATATAACCATTTATAACCCCAGAGCCCAAATGGAGGCATTGAAGGTTGACGGCGGCGTTCCCCTCTATGATTTGGGGAGCTTTTATAATGTAATACTCCGGCGGGCTGTCCCACTTGATAAACCCGCAGTAGCCCAGCGGTTCAAGGATGTCATTGGTGCAATATTGGTCGCCCAGGAGCCGGTTACTATCGGAGTACTGGGGTATCTGACGCAACGCCCTGTGGATATCATTGAGGGTGCCTTAGCGCACCTACAGTCCGTTGTTGCGCTGGACCATGGCACACTACGTGTATACCATAAATCATTCTTTGATTACCTGACAAATCCTCATCACTGCGCTGAAGACCTTCACATCGATGTGGCAGTTCACCACACTCGAGTCGCAATCCGCTGTTTTCAAGTAATGAACAAGAATCTGAAGCAAAACATCCTACACCTTGAGACTCCTGCGCGTTTTATGAATAATGACGATGTGCTTGCAACCGAGAGCGTAACAGCGGAATTCGTTCAGAAGATTGCTAAAGAATTGCAGTACGCATGCATTTACTGGGCCAGTCACGTCGAAGGTGCGGATACCGAGAACCTGGAGCTCACAAAAGAAGTGGAAATATTTGTACGCCATCACCTATTACATTGGCTAGAAGCCCTAAGCTGGATCGGAAAAGTAAATGTTGCCTATCCTGCTGTTCGTATCCTCGTAAAGACCATGGTAACTCATGCTACTATTTGTCAGTATGGAAAACTGATGAACCATACAGAAATCAATGTCTTCAGATTTTCACAGAATCACCGCTGATGCTCTACGTTTCATTTCGAGATTCTACGAGCGGATTCGTCGATCTGCCCTTCACACTTATTATTCTTCCCTCCCCTTCATACCAACAGATTGTCTCTTGTACAAAAGCTCTTCCAGAGATATGCTCCATGGTTTCTGTCGGGTAGAAGGCATTCCACTGCAATGGGATGGTCTTGTCACCAATTTCAGCCAGGGACTCGGAGCATTCAATCTCGTGTTCTCACTTGACAACTCGAGATTTGCCTCGAGCTTAGAGGATGGAACAGAACTGCGGATATGGGACTCAGAAAACGGCATGCTTCTCCGGACTTACTGTGGTGAGAGGATAGCGACCACAGGCGACTTCTCCATGGTCGCTGTATCAAAAGGTCGTGCCATTGCGTTATGGAATGTGGCGAGTAATATACCAATCATCGAGGTTACATCATCAGAGGAGGTCACTGAATTAACCCTCTCGTTTGACGGGTCTCGACTGGCCGCAGGGTTGTCGAACGGCACTGTCGACCTATGGGACGTAGGAAATGAATCGTTGATAGCTAACCTCGACGGCTATGTTTATCATGCCGGAAGCCAAATCGAATTCAGCCCGAAGGGTCGTAAACTTGCCATTATCTGTAGTGATGGTACAATACGACTGTGGGATGGAGATGATGGGAAATTGGTTAACATATTGAATTACGAGTCGAAGAAGCATGTCAGTTTCGTCTTCTCGCACGACGGGCGTCGACTTGCTTCCTTGGTGGAGGATGTGATTGGGCACAGTTTGACGCTATGGGATAGTGACAGTGGCTTTTTCGTCGATGTTGCGGGCGATGTCGGCGAGAGAATGGCGATTTCAGAAGATGGGTCTTTAATCGCAACTGGAGAATGGAGGACGGTGCAGTTGTGGAGTGGGGATCCCCTCTTGCTTACCGACACTATCGATATTGGAGGATGGGTCGACTTCCTGGTGATCTCAGGGGACGTTCTCGCAATAGGATCTTCCAGCAGTCTGAAACTTTACGAAGTCAGCAGTGGCGCAGTGGTTTCTACCATTCAATTCGATCCCTTCAGCTTGTCATTATCGCCCGATTGTACCCGACTTGCTGCTGGGGGACCCAATGGCGGTGCACTCTATGATGTCTCTCTCCTCAGAACATCCATTTCTGCGTCCGTGCAACAGCGCAGGCCTGCTGTCACCGAGTTGGCCTTTTCAGATGACGCTTCTCGGCTTGCTTCTGGATTCGAGGACGGTACAGTTTCACTATGGGATACGGGTCGTATCGATCATCCGATCTCTAGTCACAAGCTCCATTCAGGAACGGTTGTTGCCTTGGCATTTTCTCCCAACGGCAAGCAATTCGCATCTGGTTCTGAAGACGATACTACCGTTAGATTTTGGGATGGCAATAGCGGTGCATCAACAAGCGTGCTCGAACACACGTTGATCAATTCCCCTATTTCAGTTGCATTTTCCACCAATCTTGTCGCCATTTCAACTTGGAGCACCATCGCTCTGTTCAATCCCACAGTACTTTCCTTTGTCGGTTCACTTCACAACGGTGCCCGTTCTCTGTCATTTTCCGCAGATGGCTCCCTACTCGCCTCTGCATCGCATGGAGACCATGCGCGGGGCGTAACTGTTTGGAATGTAGAAGAATGTGCCATCGTCGCCGAATTTTCTGCTAGATCGGATATCTATCGGGTCATACTCTCGCCTGATGGCTCCCGGCTCGCTGCACAGTTAACGCACGAAGATGGAGGCGTCGAATTATTTGACCGGGTCGACAGGCGCACCTTCGAACTTACTGAGAGCGAAGATCTTAGCTGGGTTCCGAACTTCATTAATGGCGTGCTGGTTTCATGGAAATATGATCGTGTACATAAGGATCATCTCGTGGGACGTTTTTCCGGGTGCTCTGACCGGATTCCGATCCTTTATATTCCTGAAGAAGTCACCAGACGTGGTTTTGCTGTTGGTTCATCTGTCATTGCCTTGGGGTACCCTAATGGTCGCATTATCTTTGTCCGGTTCCCAACTGCCGATGTCAACTAACATGTATTGTACTACATTCTTTCCACGTAGAACATCAACATATACAATGTCAGGTAGCAGAATCATGCTCAACACAGAACACGACGGAGGTGTGTATCATATCTAAAATAAAACTACTAGTTCCATTCGGGATCTCCTTCCTCGTCGTCTTTCATTGCTGCTTAACAGCTGATAACGGGAACACATCTCTACCAGCATCTAAGAGATATGAGATTGATTTCAAAGTATTTTGTGAGCCTCCACCAATTATCCAAGAGATCTGGCCACACGGGGAGAGCGTTTGACCAAGAGAGAAGGAAACGACGGTTTGACATGCCCTAGATGTTACTTCCAAATAAGGAAATTGTTGGGCCGCCAAAAGACGAGCTTGTCACTTGCCTGTATTGAACGAAGAGTTACAATCCCGCCGTGCGCCGTGCGCACGTTTCCTTGTTTGGTTGATCCGACTTACCTTATTTAGTGGTACGGCCCTATTTCATATTCGAACGTCTAATGTTCGCTTCACTTTTGCCTCCGTTCGGGTGGCTTATAAACTATATAGTACATATTATATCAGTTGCTACGAACACTGTTGAACGGTATCCAAACGACACGATACTCCGTTTTCAACATATGTGTCGAATATTCGACGCACCCACTATTTCCCGGTGCCGATGCTAATGACCGGGGTTAATAACCGGTCGTCCTGATTCTCATTCACGCTGTATCGTAATCTCCACGGACTTCATTCTTGGTATATTCCCCCGTCTTACCTTCACTCCGAATTTAAATACACCCACACGCTATGTCTCACCTCAGTGCGAATATACTCGACTGAGGTACCCCCCCTTTACCTACCATTTAAAATCATTCTAATAATATGCTAGTTCGTCTATTCTAGCTTCCCTCTCTACCAACATTCCAGTAATTATCATTAAGACTGAGGTGAGATATAGTGTTTACATGTATCTACTTCATTTCTAACACTCTACCTAGACTTATATATTCAATAGCCTGGGACCAGTTGCTTGCTCATTGAGGATGACCTAGGCAATCATGATTAACCTGCTTCATATTCCGATTAATGCTTTTATTCCTCCTTGTCTGTCACAGTATTAATTTCGGCCTGTGGCTTGCAAAAGCCGAAGCTGGGCTGGCACAGCACTAGGGGGCCCCCGGGTCACACACTTTTCTAGTAGTCGACTTGTAAACCCTCTGACATATCCGGAGGTAAATCACGCGAAACAAAACGAGCTATCGCAGGCGAGGGAAGAGAAAAGAACCCCAAAAAGGGTCGCGAGCTAGTCCGCTTATCTAATCGTGGTAATCTGTGGAGATTACTTGGACCCATCACAAATCTGTAGGCAGCGCTCAAAAGCCATTACGTGCGATGTTTCTTTCGAACTTGTGTTATACAATATTCTATACTGACCGTTAGAATGTCAACATGTGGATCTCCTCACATCTGCTCTGGCCATACTGCAATTGATGCATGAAAGCGGTCCCATTAAGCACATAATCCTTACTACTTACCGCAAGCATAATTCCATCTTCTCCACAGAATGGCTGGTACACCATTGGCTTGTCAGGAATAGCCCAACGATTGATACGGTATCCAAGCCTTGTTTCGACTCCGCCTTGGAATATATTACCTAGTGCAATCTCCGTGGCCTCCGTGACGCTAACATACGTCGATTCTTCTCCTGCGTTATTCACCAAGGATGTTAAATCACTATCCGATTTTGATTCTTCCGTACCCTCCTCTTGATACCCGCTCCATCTAAGCGCCAGCTGATTGAAGTCATATAGATAAAGATAATCGACGGGCTGGTCTTCAGGTCGATGAGTTGAGACAAGTCTCATTCCATAAGCAGTGTAAACAATGAGTTCGGGAGAAGTGGGGATAATCATTCGAGTGCCGTCTGGCCCCCACAACGGCCACTCGAAGCATGTACCCACGCCGGTAGCCTTTTCGATCATGGAAAGAAACGTGGAGGTCGGTGCTATGATATGTACCCATTGCTCATCACCTTGGGCATTATCTATCCGGAGACGAACGACGCAGAGACGATCATGGCATGTCGTATAGAAGGGCACAGCAAAGGCTGGATGGGGTTTCCAATCAGGTCCCAGGCCTGATCGAATATTTAAGTAGATCACTTCGGCAGTTTCAACCAAAGGTGGAAAGCGGAAGGTGTATGCGTTTGTAACGTCTTCGAGCCTCTGTCTCTCTGGGGTCCCCGCAATGAAATCGACGACAATCAGTGCCATCTCTTGAGCGATTGGAAACATAATATGCCTTCCGCTTAGAAATATCAGGCTATCGACAGGGCCGCTCACAATATCCTACAGAATGTAGATAGTAAGTACTTGGCAGTTGCACTGAGGAAATTAACCTACCGTGACGACTTGACCAATTTTCCAGTTCCAAACTTTGATTACTGTGTCTGTAGGGGATTCATCAAATAAGATGCACAAACTTTCCCCACAAATACTAATAGTGGCGTAGCGTTCCGTTAATCGTGGAGAAGATGAGACATGTGTCAGAATGTGGGCTCCCGCGAGAGGGTGGAGGTCTCCGCTGGACAACGTCCATAAGAAGATTTGACGAATGTATTGGCTCTGTTGCCTAAGACGGATTTATCAGTAATTGCTATGTATTTAGAGCAACAAATATTTACTCGGAGGGCTTTTGAACGATTACTAATAGATCCTGGGCTGGGTCCATGGTAAAGTTCTCAACGTTTGCTGACTTGACATCGATTCTCCAGGACCTTTTCTCGATATTGCGAGATTGGGATGCTAGTTGATCTACGTATATCGCCGTTCCGTTCGAGTCGCATTCCGCATATACATTTCCTTTGAATTCCCATAGGTAGTTGACTCCGAGAGTAGATTTCTTCCTTTCCTCTTTGGTCCACTGTAGATTGGTCCATCCTCGTTGATGTCGTTCCAACATTTGACGGCGCACAGGAAGTGGATAATTTCCGCCATCTTCCATTCCTGATAGGGCGAGCACTCTTTGCCAGTGGAAATATGGTGATGAGTCAATCAGTTCTCGGAAGGCAGAACAGATCTGGAAATACGTCACTAGTAGAATGGGAAATTTGACACGCTGCCTACTATACGGCACCGCATCATGGTCCTAAAGTCCAGATGATTTAGGATCTCCTCAATTATCTCGTTAGGAAAACGTCGGGTAGAGGTTGTTATTACAGCGCCGGGGGAGTTGGGTATCGTTTGTGCCATATCGGGAAGCTGCCTACTGTTGGTGAATTGTTACCGCCCTTTCAAACATTATCCTCGGTTGCATACCTCATACTGTACCCTGACAACGCAGTCATCTTGAATATCTCGGCCTCTTTCGTTTCCTTTTCCACAGCCTGGTCCTGCGACGCTTCGGTATTGTCAATATTTCTGACTGGGCAACACCGGACCCATTCATTAAGATAGCTATCAAACATAATAATAAATGAACGCACGGACTGTTTTGCTCAGGTGCTCTGCTTCTACAATTTGTGGACCAATGTTATTAAAATCCATTGTCAACTTTCTGTTGGCCATGAGCACAACGAAGAGGCGGCAATGGTAATCCACACTTGACAAGTGAGACACAGGCTAGCATATCCTGCGTGAGATGGGATATAGGTCACAAAAATAATAACGCACCATTTTGACCAACTGCGGCAAGGCACAAACCTACTGCGTTTTCAAGTAAGCCCCTGATGTCGAGGTTCCAGGGATCAACAGCAAGTCCCTGTGAACGGTATTCATACCCTCGTTTATTCTACAACTTGCAAGGTAGTGCGTACATCTGGCAACAGACTGCACCACTCGTTGTCATGTACAAGTACCACCTCCGCCTCGGGTTCCTAAAGTAGCTTAAACAATTTAAGTGAAAAGCAATGACCAGACAGACTTACAAGGTGCGCAAGCATAGAAATGATGACATCGGAGGGATGTGGCTAATTCGATATCAGATCATATATGAACAGAACACCTTCATGCAAGACGCACGGGAGATGCTACACTAAAAGTCGGAGTGAGAACCACACTGTCCGACTCCTCATCGGACACTTCGGATACGGATAGGCTTTCAAGGCCTTGATCGATGGAGTCTTGAAAGTTTGTACTGTAAAAAACCCAGTTCAGACGCTCTCCACCCGAGCCAGGGAAATTAACTTACCTATGAGAGACGTGGCCAGAAGCTGAGCCTTTGGTAGTGCTACTTCGACCAAGTGAATTGGCTTGATTCCCTGAACCGCTTGGATTTCCACCGCTGCCGGCAGATGAGGGTGGAGGACTAAAAGTTCCCCTTTGTGACGGCGTAGATACTACCGTTCGCTTCATTTTCTTCCATACTTTCTTCCCGAGTGCAATTTTGTAACCACGTATGAACACGCATTGGTTTGGTTCCCCACTTTCTGTTACTACAATATCTGTTGACGTTGGGCCTACCTTGGTCGCAATGGGTCCTGATTTTCTCCACCCGTACTTTCGGCCTGATGGTTGATCTTCCGATATGAAAGCAAGATAATCATGATCAGAAGGGCGTTCGTATAATACTCCTATACCCCAATCCCTCGCCTTGATACATCCCGTAACAAGGTAAAGAGATCCGTTGGGTATATCTCTAGATCTTTGTGTGGCCATATATTCATACCAGCTTTGGGCATGGCGGGTGGCAAGATCATAAAGACAATCAGCGTTCTCCGCCTCAAATAACATAGCACCTTCGGGAAGTTGAAGAACTGAACCTTCTGGGGCCGAAAACTTGTAGGTGATAGGTCTACAAAACGGTTGACAATACAATTAAATGAATTTATAAATAAAAAAAACTACTGACATAGCTTGCGTTTGGTGGATGCTTCCACTCAACAGATATTCACCATATGGGAAGTAATCTTCTACCAGGATTTCAAGCGGGGGTACTGTTTCAAAGTCTCTCGGGAGCACAGGTGGATTGACTAAACTGGCTTGGGACGAGTCAACGTTGAACAGGAAATCGAAAGCTCCCTCTGGCGTAATTCTCCCGACGTCACCGATCCTTATCCCCCTCCGCCTGTATTCGGCAGAAAGGCTTCGTCTGGGCCCGGGGTAATATAGCGGGTAGCCGTGCCGATGAGTTAGCATAAGGCGGAGATACATCTCGGAGACTTTGGGTATCATGGGTGCGGTGGGCGAGGATCCGTTTATCTACAGAAGAGATCAAACGTTGTTACAGGGGATAGTGACGCATATGTCATACCAAAGAGGAATATTCCGCCTCTACGATACTGATTATGTCCACGTCCAATGTTCTTGTTCGAAAGAACCTGGCTATGTCTGGAAACCGAAATAGTGGGCCAGACGATCTGGTCGATGCATTGTAGCGCCCTAGTGTTTTCTCAGCTCGTGGATGGGGGGTCAAATAAAAACTGACAGACCAGATGGAACACTGGCATTCGTATCAGTTTCATGATTGCGCCCACCAGAATGTCCCGCCGAGGGGTAGAAGTGGTTGTGTACTACATCACGACCAACGGCATAGAGCTCGCCCCCGTGAGTGCTGACACCTTGTGCGCTTGAGAATAGGGAAGGATTAGGTGCAGGGGAGGCCGCCATCTGCGATGCGTGAAACGATCGCGATGGTGAGCGGATTGCAAAAAACTAAAGTTGTAATCTGATGGGAACGTCTAGATCACTGACACTACAAGATGTTGCGTGCGGGCTGATGAAATCCCACGCCGTCATCATGGTCGGAGTTTGCAGGGGGGGCAAGTTGATCCGTTCTCGGGGTCAAATTTCTGCCTTGCCACCTCAGAATAAGTTGTATTGTGAGAGCGAGTTAAGAATACCCCAAGGCGCTGTTTTTACTGCCATCACGCGCATTTCATCCTCCGACCTCATTCCGTTTCATGAAATGTCGCACAAGGTCGTTTAAACGGATGTTATTGACCTAAGCCATATATCCTTCATTGTCGTTCTCCTCTTGGATGTCCTCATAGTCTCTTTCACAATCATCTACCTCGCTGTATCCCTCACTCGTGACACAAGTCCAAGGCGCCCACCCAAAGCCGTATCCTCAAGAGCCGTCAATAAGAGACTGGAATGGCTCGGGTGGAAAATGACGTGCTCCACAGGGCGTTGATAGGTTGATGGGCGGAACTCTTCAGGTGGGGGGGGGTTGGTGCTCAATTGGCTGATGAAGGAACGGTTGGATGCCAGTGGGCATGATTTTGGCACCAGGTTTTCTCTACGAGAGGGACGAATGGAACATGAACTTGGTGGTGGGCGAACTGCTCGGCTGGAGGCGGGAAGTGACTATGTATGTTGGCGCAATGGTTTTTCGAGGGGTATTCTGGTCATGGAACGGGATGTTGAAAGGGAAATTGGACGAATATGTCGTGTGCCTGAAGGAGTTGCTCGACAACGGGCCTGACAGCGACATTTTGTTGATAGTAGAAGTCATGAAATGCGTAGACATCAACGTCTGTGAGGCTTTCCGCGACTTATGCATCTTGTAAATCTAATTAGACCCATCATACATCTCCATCTATAACAGTAGCGGTTACGGGAACTTTCATGATGTTTCGATCCAACACGACAAAGACTGCCTTCTTGCCAGGAACCAAGGGACCCAGTTCATTTTCGGCGTCTAACGTCATCCCTTTGAGTGCCTGGCTACGTGTGAGGTGTTGAGGTTTGGAAATGAAGTTATATTGGCCTGGCTTATGTGGAGATTCCCCAGAAGCCGAAAGACGAGTCACAGCAGCGCAGAAAGTCAGCAGACTCACGCGCCGTTTACGATTTCGTATGTATACTATATAACAGGGATCACGAGCTTCGGCGCGCTCGGCTTCCAACACGCTTGTGGTGGCTAAAATGCCATACTAGCTTGGTGACAGACTATATTGTACATTTCCTTTTAGGCTAAAGCACGGAAAATCACTAAACTGTCAACATATGAACTTCTTCAAATCTGGATTGGCCATACTACGGTCGACACATGAAACGTGGATCCCACAAGTACACGACACTCACTTACCCCAAGGATAATCCCATCTTCTCCGCAGATCATCTGGTACACCATCGGCTTCCCGGGAACAGCCCAACGATTAATACGGTATCCAAGCCTCGTTTCTACGTCGTCTTGGAATATATCACCTGGTGCGATTTTTGTAGCCTTCGTGACGTATTCTCCCGCTTTATGCATTGAGAACGATGTGTCATTTTCGACTTCTTGCAGAGAACCATTACAATGTTGCTTGCTCCGCTTGAGCGCTAGCTGGTTAAAGTCATAGATATAAGCATAATCGACCGGCTTCCTTTCGGGTTTCTGAGTCGAGACAAGTCTCATCCCGTAGGAAGCGTAAGTGATAAGGCCAGGACAGGTGGGGGCGATCATTCGGGTGCCGTCTGTTCCCCATATGGGCCACTTAAAGCTTCTAAAGCTTCTTCCCGGGCCAGCAGCCTTTTCGATTACGGAAAGAAACGTGGAGGCGGGTGCAATTACATGCACCCACCGGTAATTACCCTGAGCGTCGCTTATCAAGAGGCGAATGACATAAATTCGATCGTCGCGTGCAGTATAAAAGGGGACGGATAGCGATGGATGAGGTCTCCAATCGGGTCCTAGGCCCGATCGAATATTGATGTAGGCCACTTCAGCAGCATCAGCGAGAGGCGGAAAGTGGAAAGTGTATGAATGCTTGACGTCACAGAGCCTCTGTTTCTCTGGAGTTTCCGCAATGAAATCGATAACGACAAGGCGTTCTTCCTGAGCGATAGGGAATATGATGTACCGATTGCTTAGGAAAGCCAGGCTGTTGACAAACTTGCTCACGATATTCTACAGAACATGAATAGGGATGGCTCATCCAGTCCGCTGATGAAGTCGACTTACTGTAACTACTTGGCTGGTTTTCCAGTTCCATAGTTTGATTGTTGTTTCCTTAGAGGATTCGTCGAACAAAATGCACAAAATTTCTCCACAGATATTGATACTGCCGTTGCGCCGGTTCGATCGTTGGGAAGATGAAGCATGTGTTAAAGCACGGGCACCGACAGCGAGAGGGTGGGGTTCCCCTCTGGACAGCGTCCATAAAAATACTTGACGGATATATTGGCTCTGTTGACTAGGGGAGATTCGTCAGTATCTCATGTTTCTAGAGCAAGGAATACCAACCGGAAGGGTTTTCCTATAATCACCATTAAATCCTGAGCCGGATCGATGGTGAAATTCTCAATGTTCAATGACTTGACACCAATTTTCCAAGACCTTCCTTCAATACCACGCGATAGAGATGCCAGTTGGTCGAAGAGTATGACGCCTCCGCTCGAGTCGCTTTCCGCATACACGTTTCCTCTGAATTCCCATAAGTTGTCGGCTCCGAGAACAGATGGTCTCCTTTTCTCCTTGGTCCACCTCAGATTAGCCCAACCTTTTTGATGCCGCTGCAGCATTTGACGACAGGCGGAAAACGGGTGGTTTCTGCCCCCTTCCATCCCTGACAAAGCGAGCTCTCTCTGCCAGTGGAAATAAGGTGATGAGTCGATCAATTCTCGGAAGGAAGAGCAAACCTGGAGAGATGTTACCAAGAGAATTAGGTGTTTTAACAGGCTGCTTACAATGCGGCAGTTCATCATGGACAAAAAGTCCAGATGATTTAGGATCTCTTCAATGATTTCTCTAGGAAAAAATTGGTTAAAGACTGTCACGGTGGCGTTGGGATGGTCCGGCAGCGTTTGTGCCATGTCGGAAGACCGTCTGTCGTTGGTACATTTGTGACGTCCCTCCGGAGCAAGATGCTTAGATGCATACCTCGCATGATGCGCTGATACCGTATTCATCTTCGGGGTCTTTATCATATACTTTTGCTTCTTTCCCCCCCAGTCTGGTTGTGCAAATCGCGCTGGATTTGGGTAACTTCGGTGTCCTTAGTATATTGCCGACGTCCGCGGACCCATTCGTAAGTTCAAACACCGCATGTACGATGACTTGAGTTACGTCATCTACGTCATCTGTACTACAACGTTTCCAAGTCTTTGATTATGAAGATTCCAGGGGTCAACTTGGGGATAAATTTTACATTCACCATCTTGCGCGAGAACCACCTTGTTGCAGGGAGAGCCATCGTTGGGGGGTGGACTGCAATGTGACGGTTAGTAGACGACAGACGCTTGACGGTTTTAATTGACAGGAATCTTCAGCATCGTGCTGGTTGAGTCCAAGTCCCAGCGGCAGGTGATGAAAGAAGTAACGACGGAACACTGGGTAATTTAAACACAAAAATAGACTGCGATGATCGGCTTCCGTCCCCATACTCGCACGGAAACTCGTTGATTACCTCAAAGTATATGCAGCATAGAGGTGGAGGTAAGGGGGAAAATGAAAAAGCGAGAATGAGCATGGTTATAGGGTGTCACGGTGACGAGGCTTGTCATTGAAAAAAAAAATTCCGGGACAATATTAGCCCGTGGGCTAAGGTTATTTCGGTGTGGTGTTCCTTTTTTTTCCCCTTGTGACGGAGTAATATTTAGGCGGTAGCAATGTTTACCGGCAAGCCCAAACAAGGGAGGGTAGTAATACCTACCACTACAGCAAGAAAGCAACCTGGTAGACACTTTGGACGAATGGGGGGCTCCTTATGATCAGGACAGCACCGTCTACTAGTATCTCAGCTTTTAACCAAATGGGAATCATTACGGAAATAAATAACAAGTCGGTTACATATCGGTCTTCCTTCTTCTCCCCTGCGTCGAACTGTCAATCGAATAGAATATTGAGAGTATGGATGAAGTAGTCTTACAGTGATCATCATCATGCGGAGGAGGATCTGCTGACGCATTGCGAGCATCCCTGAGTTGGCGGTCCCTCCTACACATCCTAGTCGACATCCGAGGTTCGAAGAAAAGATTTGAGGATGGTATAACAAAAAAAAAAATAGAGAGGAGAGGGATGTTGGATGTTGTCGTGAGATGATGAAAATTGCTGTAAAGCCTTGGGCGCTGTAGTAGATACCAAAAGTGCTTACCGTACATAGTACATTCGCGATTGCTACCTGTAACAATCGCCAATACAAAATTGATATGATTCAAACCAAAATTGCGAGCAAAATCGGTGTGAAGCCGCGGTTAATACAAATTGTGCAGCTGCATATAAAGCCGACTATGCGAAACCGACTCCGCCATGATCTAGCCATAAACAATCTCACATGCCGGCATGCTCTCGCTTGCGTTCATATTTCGATCCAACTAATTAGCTGACTCGTTAGTATGCCGTTCGGTGGTAATTTGGTACGCGCTCACCCTCATTTTACTCTCCATCCATCATTTAGTCCCGTATCACCCATGAGACCATGGTTATACCCACGCCGACTAACCCAGTTGTTTTCCATTGCAAAATCTGAGGTATGTTAACTATATTCATGACATCATCATATTACTTACCCATTATATAGTTACCACGTTAGCGTTCACGGGACCGACTGACGG
Organism: Amanita jacksonii TRTC168611; assembly: GCA_000497225.1. Taxonomy (NCBI): domain Eukaryota; kingdom Fungi; phylum Basidiomycota; class Agaricomycetes; order Agaricales; family Amanitaceae; genus Amanita; species Amanita jacksonii. The sequence continues at coordinate 6,775 of AYNK01002456.1, read as the reverse complement.
GAACAAGCCCTCTGAAATGAAAAAAGAAAGAAATAAACACGCGCGAAGCGTGGGGGAGTCCAAAAATTCTCAGGAGCGTCATGAAAGACGCTCCTGTTTCCCAGTCCCGAACCATGGGACTTTGGGTATGGGTAGGCGACTGGCGAGTAACTGGCGACTGGCGGTGGCGCCGGGTATGCCTACTCAAGTATGGCATAGAAGTCAGCAATTGAAGATGCACAGGTTTTTAACAAATGGAAATGACCGTTCATCCATGACAATGTTGGAGGTTTTCGATGCGTCGTCCAGCAGACGTGCCACGTGTGGCGAAAGCTGCTGGGCTGTAGAAAAAGAAAAACAGGCATCATTGATCTGGAAAGCAGGAAAGATGTAAAGGGGAGAGGAGGAAGGTTGTATGTAGGTCTGGAGAGGCGGATAGCGAGTCGGGCCAGGACTCGCATATCTACACTCCCCGGCATTCACGCCAAAGCTTCCAGGATACGAGCTTGGCCAATGCTCGCACCTTACTCGCTTGACGCGTCCGCGTGGTACCACCCGCAGCTTCAAAGCATGCGGCTGCGTTACAACCTTCTCGCTGGCGGCGTTGGATAATGAATAAAACACTCAGCTTTGTAAGGGTTCGTGGGATGAAAAAATCGCCACGTGTGGAAGACTCGTTGTATCGAATGTTTGAGTGTTGCTGTGCTGCCCTCGCCCGTTGTTGAGGCCCACGATCCCTAAGAAAAAAAGATTATTTGAAATCAGTTTCATTGTGTAAATGAGGATAGATAGGCCTAAAGCAGATATACTGAGCATAATACGAAATAAAAGGTGGCCGGTGCCTATAGGTCTGATGGGTTGGTTTGGGCCTGGCGGGGAAGGGGTTGGTGGCAACTGGCAACTGGCAACTGGCAACTGAAGGTACCTGATTATGGAAGAGATAAAAGTCAGCATGCAGAAATGCTGCGATTTAGAAATGGAAGTGACCGGAAGACTTGACAGGAAATGGGGTAGGGAGGGGTGGTCTGGCGACTGGCGACTGGTCCTAGGCATGCCTGCTCATAGATGAGGGAAGTCAGCCGGGGAACACGAATATATGCAAGGACAGAAGTGACCGGGTCTGGTAGGGGGTAGCTGGGGTAAGGACGTGCGGCGGTTGATGGACAACGGGAGGGGTGACTGGCGACTGGCGACTGGCGACTGGAGAAGGGACGCAAGCATCTACTCAGAGAAGTAGACGGCAGTCAGCAATTGAGCATGTGGAGAATGAAAGAACGAAGTGACCGGTAGCTGAGCCATGAGGGCGGGGACGATGGGTTGACCGGCGACTGGCGACTGGAGGCTGGAAATGGGAAAATACCTAACCCTGTTCTCGGAAAAAAGAATTAGCATGTGGAAGTACAAACAAGTGAAGCGATTGAAATGACGTGCGTAGAGATGTTGAAGAAACACGGCGTGGTCCCGTTGGTCGTGGTGATACTAAAAATCATCGTGATATCAGCGTTCTTGAATGCGCGGAAGACAAGGGAAAAATGGCGGACGTGGGTCAAAGGATCTGAGAGACGAGCCCAACATAGACTCATGCTCTCAATTATCCTTATCATCCCCCGGTGGTCCGTACGGCGCCGAAGCTTTCAGGACGCAAGTTTGGCCAGAACTTGCACCCCTACTCACTTAACGTGCCCCACAGTACCACCAACAGCCCTCGAGCAACGGATCTGGCCAGGATCCGAGGTGAAGGTTCTGCCTTACGACCGATTTGTAGAAAGTCATGCAGAATAGAGAGGATACTCAGCTTCGGGATTTAAGTCTGGCATCAACGCGGTAATGAGTGTTGTGTCCATGTGGGATATTGTGCTGCCCTCGCCCGCCTGTTGTTGACGCCTAGAAAAGTGGGTGACAGTGAGATAACTGTAAGGGCGTTTGAAAAGGAGGAGCAATTGGGTTAAATGGGTGAGTGCCAGCCGCCAGATTGGGAACCTGGCTATTGATAATAATAACTTGGTCGAAAGAGGCTGACAGAGCTAAGTATAGTCGATCGATCATCGGCGATGTACTTTGTGTCTTGGCTCAGTAATTTCTAGGTCGTTTTTCTGACAGCACGCCATGGTAAATTTTCTAGATGAAATATACCGGTGCATCATGGCAAACGAAGCAGTGCTGTGCCAGCCCAGCTTCGGCTCTTGCTAGCCACAGGTCGAGATCAATACTGTGAGCACTATCAAAGCATTAATCGGAATATGGAGCAGGTTCATCATGATCGTCTAAGTCATCCTCAATGAGCAATCGCAGGTAAGTGATAAGCTCTTCTTTTGGCAGCCCAACAATTTCCTTATTTGGAGGTAACATCTAGGGCACGTCAAGCCGTCCAATTCTTTCGATCTGACGCCTGCGGTGGCTCGGCAAGGTTTGAATTTTACCAAGGCGCTCTCCTCTTGCGGCCAGAGCTATTGGCGAGGGTTCGCAATCAATCTCATATCTCTTAGATTAGTGACGCGTTCGCGTTATCAACTGTTAGACGATAACGAGGAAGGTGATCCCGAATGGAATTGGTAGTTTTATGACACCAGTGCACCTCTGTCGTGTTGAGCATGTTCCTTAATGGTTCTACTACCTGACGTTGATATTGATTGTATACGTTGGTGTTCTACGTGGCATGTTAGCTATTCGCATGCTGTCTATGCCATCATTATTTACGGAGACAAGGAAAGATCCGTCCGTCGAGACTGTCGCATACGGCTTGCTGCCAAGATGGATCCCTGCCATGGCGGCAGCATCAAAGAATTTGATGCTGTCGACAATCAACCCATGGGATATGAAGGTGGAACGCTAACTTCTTGGAGACGGAACCGAGATCATGTGTACCGTCTTGGAGGCCAATTTTCATAGTTCCTGATTGGGTCCCGATACTCTTGAATTTTGATGTTGAGAGCTTTGTTGTTTGTTCGTATGATTTTGGCATCTGATTTACAAATGTTACAACGACCAATCTGTCCCGCCTTACTTGATCTTGTCTCTCCGCAACAGTTATCGCCGGTACGGTAGCTTTGGTCGCCAAGCACTGGGCGTGGGAACATTAAGTACTCGAGATTTGGCTTATGCCATGTTCTATTTACACGCAGCCTTACCTAGTCGACCAGCTCTACTCAGTTTATATCAACGCAATTGTCCGCTTTGCTTCTGAATGAGCGCCTAGAAGGAAAAAAAAGAAGGGGTTACGACTGGGTTACGACATTCCGTAATGCCATCAAACTAACTCGGTGATTTGGTTCCGGAAAGTTTTCCTCCATTTTTTTTTTTTTTTTGAATAGCGGGGGTGTTGCATTTGCAAGACGACTACCGTCTACATGAAATAACCATGCTGTCGGATCGTAATGAACTAAGAAGAGTAGCGGTTGGCGTACTTTAGAGAGAAAAAGAAGAAAAGGAATTCCTTCCAGCCTCTCGTATCCAAAGCTGCTGGTTCTCTTGGTACATCAACATAGTTCTCTCTCTGACAACCTCAGAAGTTAACCCCCACATTGCTGTAAACTTTGCTCCATTCTTTGACGACCTCAGCCCCCCACCCACACTCGGCAGAAAACCCTCTTCGCGTCCTATAGCGCCCTATATATGCATACGTAAAGGGCTAATGTGGTATCCGACCCTTACCAACTATTTTGATAGCAATCCATGGTATCACATGTGTGAATGGCTGTTGCAGCTTCGCGCTTGGCCCCTACTCAATGTTTCGGCATGCACAGCGGCATTGCTAGATCATAACAAGTAAGCATAGCCCCATTTGTTGGTCCCGTTCCCATGATCTTCCTCAGCACAGGGTATCCGGCAAGAGGGTGGAGTTGGAGTGTATTGCCGTGTTGATCGGACTCGGACGATTTATGAACCGATGCACGTATCACCGCGCGCAATCGACTGATGGAAAGGATATAACTGGTTAGGAATGTCATCCAATTCCCTTGCCTGCCCATGGCAACTCACCTTGCTTTGTTCAACTATGGCCCCATGATCATATATGCCATTCTATACGGAGTTTATGTCTCGACCTTTGTCCATGGCCTCCGGTGGCTCATCTTTGACGACGATGGATGGAAGATACGTCGGAAGATCAACTGGCCTTTGTCGTTCTCTACCGTGCTCATCTTCGCGCTCTTAACTGTAGACATTTGCGGCCTGTTCTGGGCCGTATTAGGATACAGAATGGGACGTGGCATGACAGCAATAACGTTGACATACTATGTTTCTGTACGTGTTCTATATTCGATTATATTTTTCCGACAGTAGCTCATCTGGATCTCTTAACAGATCCTGGCACACGTTATGATTATGCTTCTTGTGGATGCTACTCTGGTACGCATATATAAGCGGTAGTGACCCACATTAATTCGAGACACAGATTCACCGTTGTTGGATTGTATACAACAAATCCTGGAGCATCATTTGTCTGCCTCTTCTCCTATGGTTCACCTGCGCATCATGTTCCATTTTGTATATCTATTATTCCATCATTTTCTATCAAAATCCCCAAGGATCCCAGTTGGATCATCGTCTGGCATTCTACTCTGGAACCGTCTTACTCTCAGGAAACATAGCAATAAATATCTATGCCACATGTATGTGTCCAAACTGTAACTTTCGCTCTCCTTTTTGAGCTTAATGACTTTCCTCCACCAGCGGCAATGATTTATCGGATTTTCCAAGTCGCAAGTTACAGTATTACCGGTTCCCACTCTCTTCATAGAGTATGGCGTATCCTAGCAGAATCGGCAGTCCCATATACACTATCAAGCCTCACAGTTCTAGTATCAGTCTTAATCCCAGTGAAACCATCCGGTTTTGACATGTTCTACAGTGTTGCCCTCGTCGTCGTACGTGTTCACATTTTATTCTTGCACCAAGTTGAAGTTGAAGTTGAGAATCTGTTTTTTATTATTTATTTAGCATGCTGCAATCGCGGGGATATCATTCAACTGGGTCCTTATCCGTGTTTACCACCACAGGACCAACGACGATGAAACTCATGTGCACTCGAGAGGTTTAGATAATCAAGGAATAATGTCGACTTTGAGATTTGACTCTTCTCTTGATTCGACTTGGGAACAATCTTATTGCTCGGAATAGATATTGACTAGGACTGGTCGGCGAACTACTAAAGTCGCATTCTCGCGGACTTCTGAACTTTTCATCATACCACTACTGCTTCCGTTTCAAACCAAAACAACCTGCTATCGATACCTACTCATCTAGCTTTGTATCATATCATGACATGTAATGTAACCCGGGGATATGTCCAGTTAAAAAGGTGTAACTGGTCACGTATGATCCATTTGTAGGTCCTTATCCAAGCTCACAACATTCCAGCAAGCAGTAGGGAAGGTCGTATACCAGGCTGCAGCGACATTCTTTGGAGGTAACAAGCACGATTCTTACTCTGCCAGTCATTCCTATGGTCGATAAAATTGCTTTGAGCGGCCATCATTGATTATTCCGGGGGTTATCCGGCTTCAATACGGTGATAATATATGTGTCAAAGGGTCAGACTGGGGGGAAACCGGTGGTCGTACCCCGGAAAATTAACTTTATTATGGAGCGGTATGGATCAAGGAGATAATTTTCATGGCGATCCTATGTACCAGAGCGACCGAGGATCCTCAGGGGAATACTACTGAGCCTTTTACTTTCGAATTGCCTTGGAGTCAAGGGTTCTATATACCTTGTCAGCTGCGATCCCAACAAAATCATTCTGCTTCTATTTCGATGCAACAGGATCAATACTTCTCTCGATTCGATTGAGGTCTCCCACCTGGGGTAGACGATCCAATTAAGCACTACTCCAATGTCCGTCTTTGGCGTGCTATGCATTCCTACAAAACCTCACAACAGAATCTCACTCTCTTAACCCAAAACTGCCACCGTTTCAAATTCTCCGGCCTCGGCATATTTTCCTACCCAGCCCACTCTTTCATCCATGCCACCAACTTCTCAAACTGACCTGAGCCTTCCAAGTCCTCTTCAGCCCTTCTCCTGCCTCGCCTCCACCGCCTCGAACAGCGGTAATCCCATCCCCACCTTGGCCCAAAAGACCAATGCTACTGCCAATGTCGCTCTATCCGGGGTAACCTCAGCCGCGCACATCCAAGCCAAGACGGTGGGGATCTCCCCCGCTGGGTCGTTCAACCCCAATAATAAGAGGTACTGAAGGAAATGGTCGTTCGTGGGTATGATGTGCGGGTACCAACTCGTGTTGTACTGTGTCCAAAGAACGTGGCTGGGAAATGGTAGAACTGGGGTCGTTGTCGTGCTCCTGCGGTGAAGACGAGAGGATAAGCCCAGACCTATCCGAAGAGGCGACGGATCGGTATCATTAATCGACGTTCGTAAAGCATAAGCAGGAGGAGTGACGTCGGCTACGCGGTCATATGCGTACCCAAATATGACTTAGTGTTTAAACACCTTGCTCACATCATCGATAGGCGTCGCGTCGTTCCATATCCCAGATTTATAATGCTTCAAATCGGTTTTTTGTCTCCCAGGAGCAAAATAAGATCTTTTACTTTTCCGTCGTGGTACTCGTGATACCCGTTTCTGTTGAGTTGCGGTGCTGAATCTGAATCTGAATCTGAATCTGGCGCAAGATTGGGAGAGCCTGACGAACCAAATGGTCGACGGAGCCTCAATGAAAGATGAACGACTGCACCACAGAATGTGGTATCATCCAGCAAACACGCGACCCTCGCTGCTTTAAGCAGAAGAACCAACGTTTCCCCAGTCGGATAAGTCCCATAAAGGTGCGGCATAT
>AYNK01000841.1:0-76301 GCA_000497225.1 Amanita jacksonii TRTC168611 | reverse complement strand
GAGTTACTCCACGCTTGGTTGTGGTTAGCAGCGAGATGCATTTTTTTACCTCATTCGACAAAAGCATATTGGGGAGCAAGGAGCCCTTGCGAGTTCTAGGAAGCAAAGAGTATTGCACAAATGGGTATGTTCTCGACCTCTCCATAAGTGAGAAAATGGTTCCGATCTCCTTGGCAGAACGATGAAGCGTCGGTACCCGGACACAAAGCGTAAATATCATTTTCGTTTCTCGTTTGGGACTACGAGGTTGATATTGTCTACTTAGTCATCAACGTGTTCTTTGTCCGCGCTCTGGCCGAACGTTTAGGAAACACTCCCGTTATAGTCAACGCCGTCAATCCGGGTTACTGCTTAAGCGAATTTAGGAGAAATGCGGGAGGCTTGGTGCTTGTGCTTTTCTATATCATGGATAAGTTCCTGGCCTTCACTACCGAAGAAGGTAGCCGTAAATTGGTGTGGGCAGCCCTTGGAGGAAAGGATCAAGAGGCAGATTTGCGTGGTGCCTACATTAGTGCTTTCCAAGCCGCTGAACCCAGTGACTTTGTCCTCGGTGAACAAGGGAAAGAGATGCAAGAGAAGATTTGGGTATGTGGTTTTATTATTCATAATGATTTCACCCCCCTCATGTCCATCGCAGAAGGAAACGATTGACATTCTCGGTGATGTGGATGCAAGGGTCAAGACAGTCGCCACGCAGTACCTACCGCGAGACTGAGGCTTTGTCATTCGGCAATTCGTCACTTCAGGGCCTGCAGTCAGGCGTGAACTTTAGTTTTGTGCGAGATGTCTATAGCTTTCAATAATCTGGCTTGGATGTACACTAGAACAGGAACTAATATTCAATTCACGATCCAGGGTACATCGTACATGACAAAGTCATAAAACTCCTGGTCTAATAATGATTGGTATTCACCAATGAAGTCCGCATGTTCGGTTCCTTTCGCTGTTCCCGCGGCATTCGATCTTGGTCTAAGGTATGCGAATTGTCCCTGAAGGATATTGAAGACCTTCTTGGCCGATTTCGGCTCAGGCTACAAAGGAAGAGAAATGTAAGGGTAACTGAGCTGGTGCCGATACTGATAACCCTTACCTTGATCACGATGCCCATGTATTGAGCGGGAAGACCGTAACGGAGGACACTTTCAGCGAACAACCGCATCACTTTGAGATGCACAAAGATCTGGAATGACTCGGAAAAGTTGACCCGGGAAAGGCGCAGGAGCTCTGTCTAATGCCAAACCACATGGCGACTAAGCCAGGTGTTTCACAGATGCGCGGGAAACGCAATTACACTGTACCTGACGTATTATTGATCTCAGCTATTGCAGGACGCTCATTATTTCTGGCTTGCACTACAATTTGAGCGCAAGCACATTTACAGGACCTGCAGACTCAACTGGATAGGAGCAAGTACCTGGGGGGGAAGAATATGTCAGGCCTGATCAGAAGGAACTGAAGAATGACGCCATGAATGGTATTGAGTCTTCTAACTCCGAGGCTCTTGAAACGAATCAAGATATGCAAGTAAAAACGTAGACGCAGATTAAAAATGGCATTATGGTGTGCGTATGCTTGATGGTACAACGTGTAATACGTCGGAGCGAGCAAAACTGTTGCCCTGAACAATAGATATACGGGATACGTATCATAGAAAGACGGTTTGGACGAGTTCGAAGAGAACTGGACAAGAGTGTCATCAGAGATAGTTGATGGAAGTAAAAGTAGAGCTAGGTATACCTCCTCCAATAACAACAAATGCGACAACCCCCAGAGCAAAAAGACTTAAAGGACTCCGCTTGGACATCTGCTCAAGCCGGGACGGATGTGTGGGCTTTCTTCCTGCCTTGGCATCTTTGGCGAACTGGGCATTGCGTTGGCGCATTTCAAATTGGGTGGGCTAATAATTTGTTCGACATGATCAGTACAGAAATACTACCCTGAGTGTTGGACAAACCATTTTTGTCAGTGAAGCCTTGAGGAGGAGTCGAACTAGGAGCGGTTTAGGGCAAACGTGGCAGTTTCGTACATGATATCGCGTGACAGCTTGATCGTGGAGATGTCACCCACGGCAAGTGCGGCATCGTATCTGGCCCCACACCGATATGGGAAAGGCGGGAAAGGTATCATTAAAGTCGGCACTGCACGCCCAGCAGACCCGATTTGAGAGGAAGCAGAAGGCATTGGAGGCTGCTCAAGTAGCAGAACGGAAGTCCAAAAAGAAGAGGAAAGTCAACGCTAAAGTCAAAACGAGCGGGGATGTCCAAGGAGGTCACCCGCCTCCTGAGCAACAGACGATGCCGTTCCGCCCTTCAGATAGAGTGCTTCTCGTAGGAGAGGGCAATTTTTCATTCACACGCGCTCTCGTACGGCTGCATCAGAACGAAGCTGCGGGTGGAGGTGTATCTATGCCTCCGACAAATATCACTGCGACGGCGTATGATTCCGAGAAGGATTGTTATGCCAAGTATCCTGGCGCGAGGGCGATTGTAGACGAGGTCCGAAAAAACGGTGTAGAAGTCCTTTTTAGTATTGACGCGACGAGACTGGACAAGGTTACCGCCTTGAGGGGAAGAAAGTTTGATAAAGTAATGTGGAACTTCCCTCATGCAGGTCAGATCCATGCAGCTTGTTTCGAGAGCGCTGACACTGTTTTAATGCGCATATAGGGAAGGGTATCACAGACCAAGATCGGAATATTCTTTCGAATCAGTTGCTCATCCTTGCATTTCTGCGGTCAGCTGCGAGCATACTGGCTACAGGTCCTGTTCCAGCGGCGGTAAAGCGGAGGAAGAAAGAGAAAAGCGATAGCGATGACGACGAGGAAGGCAGTGATAAACCAGACGGGTCGCTGCCCGTGAGGGGAACTGTACTCATTACATTGCGTAACGTACCTCCATACACACAGTGGTGCGTTGCTCTCTACTAAAGTAAGAACGCGGTCAATTACACTTACGCGACGCGATTTAGGAATGTATCACAATTGGCAAAGAAGCCACCACCACCCACTACAATTGGTACACCCATTAATCCGTGCTACATACAATTGAGATCATTCGCGTTTACACGGAGCGCATGGCCCGAGTACGAGCATAGGATGACGAAGGGAGAAAGAGCCCACGGTACTGGGACGACAGGGGAGGGCGGGGAAGATCGCACTTGGGAGTTTTGCCTTCGAAACCCTTGAGGTAGACCGGCATCCCGTGGTTAAGTCGCGTCGCACCATCGACTCTTAAAGGAGGGAACACAGCCGTTAGCATACGTTGCCGTTCGTGTCAAGTCTGGATCCTCTCTGGCAGGCTTTGCGGGCCGTCACGAAGGGCCAGGGCCAGCTCGGCAGCCGGTCTATCCGGAGTACTGGAGCTCCACAACCTCCCCAAGGTCAACGACAGCTGACAATTGTTTTTTTTTTGGTGGTGTCTTTTTCTTTCGAATAGAAGTGGGGTTTGCATTGGAGGCTTAGTAACTACTGCGCATGTAGGCAATTATAGGTCTGCGTGGTGGAGACGTTATATGGGGAAGTAGTACCTTGTGCTAGTATTAGTAAAGGAGAAAATAGTAAGCTTAGCGCCCATTATCTTTGATGGGCTGTTGTCGAAAGTAAAAGTGGATCTATTTCGGAGAAGCGCGTAGAGAGAAATACCTCTTGTACCTTAGGCATTCAGAGGGAGAGAGAGAGCGCATACTGTCAGGACTGGACTCGAGTAGGGCAGAAGAGTGGCTTCTGGCCCGTGAATGAGGCAGAACGTCAAGAAGCTTACATTGCTGTATGAAGCTTCTTCTCCGTTAAGTCGGTCTCACAGCAAAGGCGATGGTATTCGCCGTGAGGCATTTTACTATCGTCTTCATCGATTGGCTTATCATACTTTAACAGGCACTTAAAATAGATCTCTCCCACAGCACAGGCAAGGCTGTGTATAATCGATGAATAAGGTCATCAAAAAAAAGTTGAGTTGTATTTGGACTGAGTCTTCTCCTGATATTAAATGACGGCATGGTCTTCTTATTAGGCATTGTTCGTTCCGCGTTTCCTCAGTTCCCCATTTCGTCATTCCCTTCTTTCCGCTCTCTACTGCGCCCGTGGCCCTCTCTCGCCAGGCGTCGCTGGTTTGTTGTGTCACCGGGTGTCTACACCGCGCATACTCGGTTGCCATGGCCTTCGTTACTTCACCAAAGTTTCCCGCACTCTTCCCTTTCGTACCGTATTTTTATCTAGCTAAATAATGAAAAAAATTCAGGTATTATCTGTTGTGACTCCTCGACAATGACAAGCCCTCTGTCTGTCATTTCCTCGTCATACCCAAAACGTTTGCCACATGACAGTCACGGAGAAATTGAGAAGCTGTAGCCAAATATGAATACACACAGCCTTCGTCACGCCTCATCCATGCGCTGCCATCGTTTTCCTCCCTGGAGTGCGCGCGTTACTCCACGGATAGCAAGTCCGTCTCGGACATACGCTATTTCTGTCCAACCACCACGGTCACTTCCAGGAAGGACTGGACCTCGTGAATTCAAGGGAAAAAAGGCATTCCAATACAGTTGGTACACGAGGATCCTGAACCAGGCTGATGGTGCTCCTTTGCTATTCCTAAGTCATGGAGACTTTACAGCCGAACGACTCGTAAAACTCCGTCGAGACATCGCAGCTGCGGCTAGCCGTGCTGCAGCACCGTCCCTTTCGTCGCTCACGCCTGTACCTCCCCAGCTAACCGTCATTCGAACGAGCATATTCGGGGCAGCTCTACGTGACTACCCAAACATCAAGCAGTCCGAGGTGGAAGGTCTGTTTCATCAAGGGACGAAAGGCAACTTTGCAGTCTTAACATTGCCGACTTTCGATCCTCCTCAAATGAACGCTATTCTCCGTGCTATGGAAAAATCGGTTCCTGCGCGCCCGCGTAAAACTCCCGAAGAACTCAAGCGAGAGGAAGCAGAGAAGAAGGCCGATCCAGAGAACCCTGGGAGGCGGATCAAACGTCAACGCCCAACGTTGACGCCCGAGTTGAAACTCGTGGGGGCATTTGTTGAAGGAAAAGTATTTTTGCCTCAAGGTGTTAAGGAGGTGTCTCAGTTGCCTACATTGGGCACGTTGAGGGCTCAAATTGTAGGGTTGTTGAGTCAGCCGGCAATGCAGCTTGCTGCAGTATTGAATGAAGCGAGTGGAGCGAGGTTAGCAAGGACTTTGGAAGGCTTCGAGAAGGGTCTAGAGGAGAATCATCGTGACCAACATGTATAAATGGAGAAAGAATAAGATTGTTGCGTAATGACGGCGTTATTCAGTGTGTGTGGGCGGTAGGAAGGGCCTTATCGATTAACTTTGACAGCTAACATAAAGGTTTTTGATGTAAATTTACAAGAAGACTGTTCGGTCGCATTGCCAAAAGAGATCATAGTGCAACCTTTAAATAGTTGCCATTGTAATTCTGTGTCCATGCCGTCCTAGTACGGTGCCACGGTTAGTCAGACCTTGATGTAATAGCTATGTGTGGTGGCAGTTATTCCGAGATGGACCGCATCAGTTAGTGATTTAGACGACCAGCGTTGATGGTGAGTCATATGAATTAGTCAGAGCTGAAAAACGATCTGTCAGCAACCCATCAGCGAGGGAATATATGATAGACAAAATGAATCAGTTTTCCGTTCTTGACGAGCCTCGCAGCAGCGGTTCCTAATGAAACCATAGTGTACCAGCCAGTTGAGGCCCGTTTCTTGGTCATTGAGCACCTCCCAACCGTAGAGTTCGCATCATAATAAGAAGCAGTCGGACAGAGAGAAAAGGCTGACCTGGATCGTGAGAAAACACGGTTATCTGATGTTGGCCTCAGCAGCCGCGTCATGGGCGGCTGGCGGTGAGGAGGTGGCACCGATAGAAGGACTTAAGGGGTGGAGGGCACCTTTGTTATAAATGTGTGCGATCGGAGAGGTTTATGTTGCCGAATGCCGCTAAATCCCACGCTCGATCGGACCAGTGTAAGAGCAGAATGACAGCCCGTCACCAACGGAATGCTGCCATGACTCAGCGAATTCGTGTGTTAGGCGCAGGTTTGCATTGCTGCTTACGGAGAAATACACGTCGATCAAAGATGCTGACATCCTGGTATTTAAAGCCTGCCATCGTTGGCCATCTATTTTCCCAACCTTTCCACTCCCTAGACGCCTTGCCCACCAATGGCTGAACCCCCCGGTGACCATGACAGAAAAACAACTACCAGCCACCGTGACTATATGTCGCAGGATTCAAGACGCATAGGCCATGTTGATGTGGCCAAGGCTGAGCAGGAATTTCATGCCCTCGAGAGGCGGTTGTCCGCGCGCGGCGCCAGCCCAGAATCGTCAGTATCAACGGGGGTAGACGCAGAAAAAGGCGAAGATCAATCCCAGCCATTCAACCTTCGCGAGTATCTCGCAAGTTCTAATGATGCCAACCAACAAGCTGGAATCAAGCACAAGGTATGGTTTGTCAGATATTGATGTTATTGTTTTTTTATTTATTTACGGTCCCATGTCAGCATGTTGGCGTGACGTGGGAGAACTTGGAAGTAAATGTCCCTGGTGGCGCAGCCAGCAAGGTAAGGTTTTCACAGTGCAATTAGACAAACCGTACTCATAATATTACTCGTTAGCCCTACATCGGTACTCTTCTCACCGCGACAATATATTTTTTCATTGGGCCTCTGTTCTGGCTGATGGGCTTCTTCACTCCTTTGCTCCCCAAGAAACCAATGGTGACCCGAACAATATTACACAAGTGTGTTATTAGTAAGGATTTGACAGCGCGTTTACTAAGCATTGACCAGATCCTCGGGTGTCTTGAAGCCAGGAGAAATGTGTCTCGTACTAGGCTGCCCAGGCGCCGGCTGCACCACCTTTTTGAAGTCGGTGGCCAACCAGCGGGAGGGTCTGATGGTGTCGGGAGATGTACTTTACGCCGGGATTGATGCACAAGAGATGGCCAAACATTACAAAGGAGAAGTCGTCTATAATATGGAAGGTAAGGTCGTGCCGCACACAGGCTGCATCAGCGAGTTCTTAATAAGCTCACACCTCGCGCTCAGACGATCTACATATCGCCACTTTAACCGTTGCCCAAACTATGGCTTTCGCTCTTGCAACGTACGTCATCACTATCTTATCAACCTATTGCTTATTTTACTCATACCCGGTTTCACAGTAAATCACCGGCTTCTGGTGGCCGTCTCCCAGGCGTCTCCACGAAGCAATTTAATGACGAAATCCTTGACACAATACTGCGGATGCTGAACATCTCTCACACGAAGCAAACCCTAGTCGGAGATGCCTTCGTTCGTGGCGTTTCCGGTGGCGAGAGGAAGCGTGTCAGTATCGCGGAGATGATGGCGACCCGCGCGCGCGTGCAATGCTGGGATAACTCGACAAAAGGTCTCGACGCCTCAACTGCCCTCGATTTTGCCAGGTCGTTGAGAATCATGACCGACGTCCTTGGGCAAACTACCTTTGTATCGCTGTACCAGGCAGGCGAAAGCATCTATAAGCTCTTTGACAAGGTTCTCGTCCTAGACGAAGGCCATCAAGTTTTCTACGGTGCCCCGGATCAAGCTCGCGCCTATTTCGAGAGTCTCGGTTACAAGTCGCTGCCACGCCAGACTACGGCTGACTACTTAACCGGGTGCACGGACAAGAACGAACGCCAGTTTGCTCCCGGTCGTTCAGTAAACGACGTTCCCTCCACATCTGACGCTCTTGAGGACAGGTACCGCAGTTCTGCAGCCTATTACGAAACCGCAAATGCACTTGAGAAGTTCAAGCTGAAGATGGAGACAGAAAAGGTTGATCAGGAAGCATTCCGCGCTGCCGTCGCTGCGGACAAGAAAAAGGGAGTCTCAAAAAAGAGTCCTTATACCGTTGGCTTCACCGGCCAAGTTATTGCCCTAACCAAGCGGGAGTTCCAACAAAAACTTCAGGACTCGTTCCAGATCTATACCAACTATTCGCTGACCTTGGTAAGGATTTTCCCTTATTTGTCGTATGTGACTGAGGCTGATGGTCTCCAGATGCTCGCATTCGTTATTGGTGCCGCATATTACAAGCAACCCTTGACATCGAATGGTGCTTTTACGCGTGGCAGGTAAGCCCCCCCCCCTTCTCTACGTGGCTTGGTTTAGGACAGGTTGATGACATCTCTTCCAGTGTTATTTTCTCCGCTATCCTTGTTATGTGTTTCGATGCCTTTGGAGAGGTGAGCCTCGCTATGGGACGCCGTCCTGGCATAGTTCTCAATTTTGCGCCCTAGATGCCAACGCAAATGCTCGGTCGGCCAGTTTTAAGCAAGCAACTCAATTTCGGTTTATATCGGCCATCAGCAACTGGATTAGCCGTTACCCTTGCAGGCATTCCGTTCTCCGCAGTCAAAGTTTTCGTGTTCAACCTGATTGTCTATTTCCTTGCTGGCTTGCACCGATCGGCTGGTGGCTTCTTCACATTCCACCTGTTCAGTTACATGTCCTATCTTTCCATTCAAGGACTGTTTCGCACCTTTGGCCTTATCTGCTTCAACTTTGAGTCTGCCTTCCGCTTAGCCAGTTTTATCATGCCGAATTTGTGGGTGCATTTAACCTTTTAAGATGACATAATTCTCATGATCATCAGCATCTTATATCTGGGCTACATGATTCCACTCCAGAAAATGAAGCGCTGGCTTTTCTGGATCGTAAGTATCTGTGTTTACCTATTTGAACATTAACCTCATGTGAATTTCGCAGAGTTACCTCAATCCCATTTCGTTTGGTCAGCCGAATAGTTCCATTCTTTGTCTGACTATTTCTTACTCCCATTTTTAGGCTGGGAAGGTGCTATGGCAAATGAATTTATGCGTATCAACGTGAGTAGTAGCTGCGAGACCGACTATAGGAAATTCCTAACTCATGTATTAGCTCACTTGCGATGGTAACTCTGTCGTTCCTCGTAATTCAGGGGGAATTACCAAGTATCCGTAAGTTTTGAAACCGCTACCCTATGAAATGTTTTATTGAGAAGGACGCAGGAGCGTTCTTGGTCCCAACCAGGCTTGCACTTTATACGGCGCGGTCGGCGGCAGCAATATCATTCGTGGCGCTGACTATTTGAGAGTGGGTTACAGTCTTGACGTAAAGGATCTGTGGCGCCGCTACTTCGTTGTTCTACTCGGATATTTCCTCTTTTTCCAAGTGACGCAAGCTCTTATTCTCGAGTACTACCCTGTGAGTTTCCTGCTTCCTATGCGCTCTAATATCCATACCAATGATGTCGACAGCAATACGGTATTAGCCTGTCTATCAATTTCTTCACGAAGGAAGATAAGGAGCTCAAGAAATTGAACGAAGCTCAACAGGAAAGGAAGGCTAGACGTAGCGAAAAGAAGGATACCGAGTTTGTAAAATCTGAAGAAAGGTGCATAGCTGTGCATCCAGTATACCTAGAATCTTTGTTCTGACTACATATTACAGCGGTGGCCTTATGAAACATAGCAAAGCATTGACATGGGAGAATGTCAATTACCATGTCCCTGGGCCCAGCGGACCAATCAGACTATTGCATGATGTATACGGCTATGTCAAACCTGGCACGCTTACTGCTTTGATGGGCTCTAGCGGCGCTGGTACGTTCCACTTCCTGACGCGATTAGTATGACTTACCCGCATTCGCCTGCTAGGAAAAACTACGTGCCTAGATGTTCTGGCACAACGAAAAACCATCGGTGTTGTTTCGGGTGACATTTTTGTAGACGGTCGGCCCTTGAGCTCTGACTTTGCCCGCGGCACTGCCTACGGTAAGCGTGGAATGATTCTCACACTGTCTAGCCTCTTATGTTGCCTTATAGCCGAGCAGATGGACGTTCACGAGGGCACCACGACTGTCAGGGAGGCTCTCCGCTTTTCGGCCTATTTGCGCCAGCCTGCCAGTGTTCCTATAGAAGAAAAAGATGCATATGTGGAAGAGGTCATTGAGCTGCTGGAACTGCAAGATCTGACAGAAGCCCTGGTCTGGAGTCTGAGCAGCGAGGCTCGTAAACGGCTCACAATCGGCGTAGAAATTGCTAGTAAGCCCGAGCTGCTCCTGTTCCTTGACGAGCCGACTTCCGGTCTCGATGCTCAAAGGTTCGTCCTCATTTTTTGATCTATTCTCTATGCTGAACGAGGCGAATGTTATTTAGCGCCTGGAATCTTGTTCGCTTCCTCCGAAAACTGGCTAACCAAGGACAAGCCATCCTCTGTACTATCCACCAACCGTCGTCCCTCTTATTTGAAAGCTTCGATAGGTTGTTGCTCTTGGAGAGGGGTGGTGAAACGGTATACTTTGGCGACATTGGAGCCGATTCTTCGAATCTTCGCCAATACTTGGACCGTCATGGTGCTCATTGTCCTTCGGATGTTAACCCTGCCGAGTATATGCTCGAGGCCATTGGAGCAGGTGTCTCGCCTAGAATCGGTGACAGGGACTGGAAGGATGTGTGGCTAGATTCACCTGAATATGAGAAAGTCAAACAGGAGATAAACACAATCAAAGCCACCGGACTTGCAAAACCCGTCGAGGACAAGAGGAATATTACTAGGTGTAAGTGCTATATACGGTTATGTCATGCACTTCTCTGATAGTTGTCCTAGATGCCACCCCGTTCTGGTACCAACTCAAGTTGGTGTCCGTGCGCAACAGCGTAGCCTTGTGGAGGTCCCCGGATTACATCTTCAGTCGACTCTTCGTTGCCGGCGTCGTTTCACTCTTCGTGTCATTAACGTTTTTACGACTTGGACACAGCGTTCGGGATCTCCAGTTCCGAGTATTTGCAATGTAAGTCTATTGCGGGAGCTATACTTGAACTCGACTGAGAAAGAGTCCAGTTTCTGGGCTGTCTTCTTGCCGGCTATTGTAATAGTCCAAATTGTTCCTATGTTCATACTCAACCGAAGTACGTACCTTTCATGTATCGTATCGTTACGATTTGCTCACAACCATCCTAGACACATTCATTAGAGGTGAGTAACTTTAACTGCTCGGCAGGCAGATACCCTTAACAAGTGAATCAGAATCATCGAGTCGAATGTACTCGCCCTACGTTTTCGCTATTGGCCAATTGCTCGGAGAAATGCCGTATAATATTCTTTGCGGTTTCGTTTACTGGGTTCTCATGGTCTGGCCTATTCATTTTGGCCAAGGAACGGCTGGCCTCAACGGAACTGGCATCCAATTCTTAATCATCATCTTCCTGATGTTCTTCGGGGTCTCCATAGGTCAGCTTGTCGCTGCCATCTCACCCAGTATCCAGGTATGCTCGTTGATATTGTCCTTGAACGGTATCTTAGCCATGCGCCTTGGTTTTGCAGGTTGCCGTCCTTTACAACCCACCGATAAGTCAGATCTTGAGCATCTTCTGCGGCGTGACAATCCCATACCCATCATTGATTACGTTCTGGAGGAGCTGGATGTACCAGTTGGACCCATTTACCCGTGCCATTGCGGCATCCATATCAACTGAGCTCCAGTGCGTATATCCCTGCAAATCATAAACCTTCCTCTAACTTTTCACTCCTTTACGACCAGTGGCCTGGTTATTACTTGCAAGCCAGACGAGTTTGCAGTCTTCAATCCTCCCTCGGGGCAAACATGCGGCCAGTGGGCTGAAGCTTTCGTCAGCACTGTCGGAGGCTACATCGACAACGTCAACGACACCATTGCTTGTCGATATTGCCAATACAAAGTAGGAGATGAGTTCTTCGAGCCTCTGAACATCAGTTACCACCACCGATGGCGAGATATCTGGATCTTTTTCGCATTCATTAGTAAGTGAACCTGCAAAAAACCGCGCAATAACCCGTGTTAATCTACCATCTATTCCAGTATTCAACTTGATTTGCACGATAAGTGAGTTCATGAGTCATGATGGATAAAAAGTTTCTAACAAACAACGATCCAGTTGCTTCACGTTTGCTCCGCTTCGCTAAGCGGTGATCAATCATGGCATTTCATCTCGAACACTCCTTGACAGACGACATTTTAGAATCGTTCATTACTATTTTACGCTTGTTGCAGTCTGACTAAATATAATATCCACCTATGTTTACCTTGGTGCATGTTGGAACTAGTATAGCGTCAGATAATCGTAAGAGGGTCAATGACCTTTACACGAACAATATCACGTAGTTGAGACTGCGCGCCCGTAAATTGTTTTTCAAGGTATTTTGTCTAAGGGTGTGTTATCATGGATCAAACACCATAACTAACTAGACAATCACCTTTTTGTTGAGATTATTGACGTCGTCAGCTAACTCTTTTTCCTGCTGCTTTAGCTCGCCTTCCATGGCCTTTCTAGGCATCATCATAAACCTACACGATATGTTAGCCTAGCTCCACTGGAGTGCGAGATATGGCAAACATTTTGCCGACGCCCTTGTAGAGATTAACTGATGGCTCGAGTTGGTTTATTTCATTTATCGTCAATTGGAGGATGCGCCGTTCTCGTTCCTTTGACACTAACTGTTGTTGAGCAACAGTCAGAGCTCTTTGTGACTGAACTGCGGTTTGTTGTATTTGAACCAAGACCTGCACATGAAGTGAAGTTGGTGGTGTGTTGAACTATAAGCGGCGATCAGCGGGCGAAGGGTGTGCCATACCTTCCTCAGGGTTTCATCTGAAAGTGTAGCCATGTGTGTGAGGAGGACAGATATAGTGGACGCGATGCATGGCGGCTATATGTGTTTACGGACGCGCGTGGACGGAGTTGCAAAAATTCCAAGGCTTGTCCTTTCGATTCCGTTCTGCCTCCAAGCGCGCCATTACTCGTTGCACCCGAGCACGACTAACGCTACTAATCTCAGCCCTTGAATATAATAGGTGCGTTCGTCCCTGAGACCAGGGAAAGCACATCTCACACCGTTCACTTGACGTGCAGGACACTCACGCTGACAACATGGCATCTTTCGAAGACTATGACGAGTTCGGTAACTATATTGGCGCTGACCTCGACTCTGATGAGGACCAGGAGATGCAGCAGGATTCATATCTGCGCCAGCAACAGGAGCGGCAGCAGCAACGCGAAGGTGTGGCTCCTCTTGAAGGCTACGAAGAGGAGCCTGCTGAGCAGGAAGAGGCTACGGGTATGGAGGTTGATGGTGCGTTAATGCTATTTTGATGTCTTATTTCCAAATTGCTGAACATATATGGACTTAGAACCCATCCACAAAGCCATTGTTCTTCATGAAGATAAGCAATACTATCCAACGGCAGGAGAAGTGTATGGCGCCGATGTAGAAACCATGGTGCAAGAAGAAGATGCCCAGCCCTTGACTGAGCCCATAATTGCACCCATTAAAGTGCGGAAATGGACTGTGGAGGAAAAGGGCATGCCCGAGACCCGGTTCGACAAAGGGTACGCGTATTCCTCCTTTTCCTCCTTTTTATCCACCCCAAAGGAGGGCGCTGGTCGTACCCAGAGTAGTTGATGGCTTTCCAAACTGGCCTTTTGCAGGTTTCTACTGAACATGACCACCTTTCCGGAAATGGTCCGTAACGTTGCGGTAGTCGGCCACCTGCATCATGGGAAGACCGCGTTGATGGATATGCTGGTGTTTGAAACACATAAAATGATATGGGACTCGGACAAAAACGTAAGTTGGGATTTACTGAGTGTATGCTCAACGCTCAGTGCAGCGTGTTAGCTAAGGTACACGGATACACACATTTTATCTCGCGAACGTGATATCTCAATCAAGTCCTCTCCAATGTCGCTGGTGTTGTCAAATACGGCGGGGAAATCCCATCTTATCCATTTGATTGATACACCAGGACACATCAACTTTGTTGACGAAGTCGCCTCAGCCATGCGCCTAGCTGACGGTATTGTTCTCGTTGTGGATGTGGTCGAGGGCGTAAGTGACGTTGTATTACCTGACCGCATTCCTAAAGTGCTGATGCCTTGTTCCTCCAGCTTATGGTTGGTACTGAGTATATCCTTCGGCATGCCATCCAAGAAGGTGTCAAAATTACCCTCGTTGTGAACAAAATCGACAGACTGATACTTGAATTACGTATCAAACCCGCTGACGCCTTTTACAAAATTAAGCACACCATTGAAGAGATCAACACGTTCATCAGGTACGTTGGTTTGTGTTTCCGGGTCGACTGATGTCCTGAGGAAACCACAAAGTAACATCGACCCCGACCCTGCACTGCGGCTAAGTCCTGAATTGGGCAATGTCGCGTTTGCGAGTACAGATATGACATGGTGCTTCACATTACGATCATTTGCCAAGATGTATGCGGATACTTATGGTACGTTCCAGCGTCTGGATTTGTCGTTCATCTTTGGATTAGTTTTTAGGTGGCCTGGATATCAAGGCATTCGCTGATCGACTATGGGGTGATATTTATTGTAAAGACGGAAAGTTCACGCGCAAGCAAAGTGATCCAGGGGACAACCGAACATTTGTGCAGTTTATTCTGGAGCCTTTGTATAAGGTGTACAGCCATGTTTTGAGCGAAGAGCCAGACGAGCTGAAAGAAACCTTGGCTAGCCTTGGGATCCATCTTAAGCCTGTGATGTATAAAATGGACGTGCGGCCTCTGTTGAAGGTCGTGGTTGATCAATTCTTTGGCCCGTCAACGGGTCTGGTTGATATGATTGTCGAACACATCCCCTCGCCAGTTGAAGGCGCAGCCCACAAGGTCAGAGTAAATCTCAACAACCAAATGGTAATATGCTCATTGTATGTCAAGATCGAATCGGTGTATACTGGACCACAGAATTCAGAGCTTGCGGAATCAATGAAAGCCTGCGACCCCAAGGGGCCTGTTATGGTCCATGTTTCAAAACTCTATCATACAACGGATGCCCAATCTTTCAGAGCATTTGGTCGTGTCTTCAGCGGCACACTCAGAAAGGGTGTACAGGTTAAAGTCCTCGGTGAAGGGTACTCGCCGGAGGACGAAGAAGACATGATGGCTGTAACCGTTGAAGATCTGTGGATAAGTGAAGCACGGTGAGCCGGGGGAGCTTGGAACGTTTTTTTTTCTGGGTACTGATGCATTTCAAGCTACTTCATACCAGTGGATGAACTACCAGCCGGGAACTTGGTTTTGATTGGCGGTGTCGACGCGTCGATCACGAAAACTGCCACCCTAGCTGACCTCGACATTGAAGATGACCTATACATCTTCCGCCCCATAAAGCATATGACAATATCGGCGCTGAAAGTTGCTATTGAACCTATTCAACCTTCAGAATTACCAAAAATGCTGTCCGGCTTGCGAAGCATCAACAAATCATACCCGCTTGTCTCAACCAAGGTTGAGGAGAGTGGTGAACACGTGGTAATGGGCACGGGTGAACTGTTCCTTGATTGTATTATGCATGACCTGCGGAAGTTGTTTGCTGAGATCGAGATTAAAGTTTCGGATCCTGTTACCAGGTTCAGCGAGACAGTGCTGGAGACGAGCGCTCTGAAATGTTATGCGGACACTCCGAATAAAAAGTGAGCCCGTGATGCTCACGTTTACATATGCTAATCATCCGGGCACAAGAAACCGAATTACTATGATCGCTGAACCATTGGAGCGTGGAATCGCAGAAGATATCGAATCTGGGCGGGTGAAAATCCGCATGCCGGTGAAAGAACGTGGCAAGTTCTTCGAAGAGAAATATCAATGGGACTTGCTCGCGTCGCGGTCAATTTGGGCGTTTGGGCCTGATGATAGTGGTCCAAATATCCTTCTGGATGATACTCTGCCTTCCCAGGCCAGTTCTCCGAGTTGTATGAATTGGCAAGATATAACTAAAGGCATTCATGCAGGTTGACAAGAAAATACTTGGAACGGTCAAGGAACACATTAAGCAAGGGTTCCAATGGGGGTCCCGAGAGGGACCATTGTGTGATGAACGTCAGTGCTCGTGCCGGATTTTTTATTGAGGATGCTGAGTACTTGCAGCGATGCGCGGTGTCAAATTCCGGGTATTGGATGCAAGCCTAGCCCAAGAGCCAATCTTCCGTGGAGGAGGCCAAATAGTACCAACAGCGCGCCGTGTCTGTTATTCGTCGTTCTTGATGGTAAGAAATTCTTAGTGGCATTTGGAAAAGCAAGCTGACAAGCTGAAATAGGCGACACCAAGATTGATGGAACCAATATTTTATGTAGAAGTTCAAGCACCGGCAGATTGTATCTCTGCTGTCTACACTGTCCTAGCCAGACGTCGAGGACATGTCACTCAAGATATTCCAAAGGCAGGATCACCGCTTTACACAGTCAAAGCGCTCATACCTGTAATCGATGCCAATGGATTCGAAACGGACCTAAGAACAGCAACCCAGGGCCAAGCGTTCTGCTTGCAGGTGTTTGACCATTGGTCCATCGTGCCCGGTTAGTTGCTGTCATTCCCACGGCTACTAAAGGAGTTCTGACGTTCAATGTTGTATGTTAATCAGGCGACCCTACGGACACAAGCATTAAGCTCCGGCCTTTGGAACCTGCGTCGGGGCAGGCTCTAGCTCGAGATCTTGTGCTAAAGACGCGACGACGAAAAGGCCTGGGTGACCAGATTGCTGTATCAAAATATCTGGATGACGAATTTGTGGTAAGTGTGCAAGAAAATATCTTTTTCGGTTGACAAAACATCAATACCATTCAGTTGGCACTGTCAGCTTCAGGACACGCAGACTTATTGGGGTAGAGCACGTAGTGTACACGTGGTCGTGAGAAATAGGAAGACATTGGAATGCCACGTATGCGTGAATGGTCAGGTCGGACAGTATATAGGAACATCACTTTTCACGTCTTTTCCCAAACTCACACCCTTCTCTGTTTCTATTGTCCATACTGGTCCTTCGTATCAATATGCGAAGCGTAGCGGTCTCTGCAATTGCCCTTGTTGCCTCTGGCGCCTTAGCTCACGTAGCTAACGTTGACGAGCCTAAGCCAACATTCACTGTATGCATACTTTCTCCTTTCCAGGACTGACTCCTTAACTTGTCTTGAAGTCAACTCAAATCAAAGCCCCATTCATTGAACAATTCACTGACGACTGGTCCGATCGCTGGACGCGTTCCGAAGCTACCAAGACTTCTGCCAACGGCGAAGAGACTTTCAGCTACGTCGGCGTATGGGAAGTCGAAGATCCTTCCATCTCTGTCATTGAAGGTGACAAAGGTCTCGTGGCAAAGAGCAAGGCTGCACACCATGCTATCTCTGCGCCATTTAAGGAACCCATCAACTTCAGTGACAAGCCTCTTGTTGTACAATACGAGGTCAAATACCAGAAGGGTGGAAACTGTGGGGGTGGTTATGTCAAACTCCTGGAGGATGGCTTCCAAACAAGCGGCAAGGAGTTCTCTGACACCACACCATGGGTCGTCATGTTTGGTCCTGACCTTACATGTCCTGGCACCAAGGTAACAGCATTTGACGTCATTTCTGAATCCTAGGTTGTTAATAGTTCATTTGTTAGGTCCACTTTATCTTCCGTCACACCAACCCCGTGACGAAGAAGGTCGAGGAGAAACATTTGAAGCTCGCTCCCAGGCCCACCATTGAGAAGCTTTCCAACCTCTACACTCTCATCGTCCAGTAGGTTGATTTTCTTTTTCCCACGTGGGTTCGTGATGTACATTCTATCTTTAGTCCCAACAATACCTTTGACCTCTGGCTTAATGGAGAATCATCAAAGTCTGGAAGCCTTCTCGAAGAGTTTGAACCTCCAGTCAACCCTCCCAAGGAGATCGATGATCCCGAGGACAAGAAGCCTGCTGACTGGGTCGACCAGGAGAAAATTCCTGACCCCGACGCTACGAAGGTTTGTGTCACATTTATCCTTGTGGACTAAGCTCCTGACATTGTTATTAGCCCGATGACTGGGATGAGGACGCGCCGTACGAGATTCCAGATGAGGATGCCAAGAAACCCGAAGACTGGCTTGATGATGAACCTAAGGCTATCCCTGATCCTGGTAAAATATTATTCGGGACGTAGTTGGTTCTTGTCCTTACGCAATTGTAGATGCCATCAAGCCAGAAGAGTGGGATGATGAGGAAGATGGTGAATGGATTCCTCCCACTGTCTCCAATCCTAAGTGCTCGGAGGTATCCGGTTGTGGTGAATGGAAACGGTGCGGTTTCATTTCAATCGAAGATATCCAGACTTACCATTTTAATAGTCCTACCAAGGCCAACCCAGCGTACAAGGGTAAATGGTATGCGCCTATGATCGACAATCCTGCATACAAGGGACGCTGGGCTCCTCGCAAGATCCCTAATGCTGACTACTTCGAAGACAATGCGCCCATCAAGAGCCTTCCCCAAATTGTATGTCAATTGCTGTGTCAGTCGTTGTATAGGCTGCTAAGTGATTCAACCTAGGGTGGCGTTGGTATTGAACTCTGGACAATGACAGAGGATATCTTGTTCGACAATTTGTACGTTGGTCACTCTGTCGAGGATGCCAAGAAATTCGCAGAGGAGACGTTCAACATCAAGAAACCCCTTGAAATCAAGGCTGATACACCTCCCGCTGCAGAAGATGATGAAGTTGAAGTTCCCGCTTTCAAGGAGGATCCCATTGGCTTCGTCCGCCAGAGGATCCTTAACTTTGTCGATGCTGCAAAGGAAGATCCCATTGAAGCATTCAAGTCTCAGCCTGAAACCGGTGCTCTCTTGACTGGCGTCTTTTTGACTATCTTTGGCATGATTGGTGCTTTCCTTGGTATCATTGGTGGATCGAAACCACATATCACAACTGTAAGGTCATGATGCTTCAGCCGAATCTTGTCTCCTGATTCAAGTTCCAGTCAAAGAAGGCCGATGTTAAAAAGACGGATGCCATCACACCTGACGACAAGCACAAGAAGGATTCGGCACCTACAGCTCCGGCGGGAGGCGAAAAGAAGGATGATGGCAACCTCAAGAAGCGCAAGTAGTGCGAGAATATGTTGGTATTAAAACTCTGGATATGAGATACTTTGGGGAATTTACTGGTAGTACTGCCGCCTTATGACTTGGTAATTTTGAATGCTACTAGTAATGTTGGTGATGAGAGTATATACCCTCGGTGTGTTTGGATCACAAGACAATAGCAAATAGACGTGTAACACGACGCGAGATATTGACTTGCGCTCTGCATGTTGTGGCTCAAGTTGCGCCTTAAATCTCACAAACCCGGTAACTGGGTGTTCAAGATGCCAAGGCGATCCCATTCTACCTCCCCTTCTCCAAGATTACCGAAACGGTCAAAACTAGAGCATCTGACCTCGGAAGATTTCAAAAATGGCGTATTCCTCGCGCCTATGGTGCGATCCGGAGCTCGTATGCCCACTTCGCTCTCGTAAACGCAACAAACTGACGCTTTTGCAGTTCCGACGCGACTATTCGCTTTGCAACATGGCGCGACGCTTGTTTGGGGACCGGAGATCGTAGACAAGGCTATCTTACACGCAAAGCGGGAACTAGATCGTACGTGGCCCTTTCCAATCGTTTGCTTGCAGCCCTCTTAATGCTTATCTCCCCGTACGTATGCACCCCTCATCGTTCCCTCTCCAACGCCATCTTGGCCGCATATAGCTACAACAGGAGTGATATCCTACAACGGCGTCTCGCGCGCCATCTTTGCGACTCATCCCATCGAGAAGCCATACCTCATATACCAAGTTGGATCTTCTGATCCCAAGCTGGCGGTTGAAGCTGCCAAAGCAGTCATGCAAGATGTATCTGGAATTGACCTGAACTGCGGGTGCCCAAAGCCATTTTCTACGCACGCTGGGATGGGGGCTGCTTTGCTAACTAATCCGGACTTGTTGTGCTCAATCCTGACGGCTCTCCGTGAGGCGATGCCTCCTGAGATTACTGTGTCTGCAAAGATCCGGTTGTTACCATCTCAGGAAGATACCTTGAAACTAGTTGCGAGAATCATCAACACAGGAGTGAGTGCACTGACGGTCCACTGTCGGACGAAGAACATGCGGGACCGGGATGCGGCACTTGTTGAAAGGCTAAAAGAGATTGTCGATCTCGTGAATGGGATGGGCAAAGGCGTCGCTGTGGTCGAGAATGGTGATTGTCTTGGATGGGAGGATGCCAAGAGAGTGCGAGGGATAACAGGTAAGCCTTCCATTGCTGAGTATCGGATCTCTGAACGCGGTCATGCTAACTTACATCAAATACCGGTAAAGGTGCACATTCGGTCATGATTGCTCGGGGTGCGGAATCCAACCCCACCTGTTTCTCTTCAACGCCTTTGGAAGACCTCGAAAAGACGCTATGGCCTAATTATATTAGACTTGTAAGCAATTCTAACTTGATGTTCATCAACATAATCGGCTCACGTCCCGCCAGGCGAAGTACCTTGACAATTGGTGGGGACTGACAAAATTTTGCTTGGCCCAGTTCAAAGGACAGTACGTTACGATGAAGAAGTCAGAAGCAACTCAGATGCGGAACAAGCTCTCGCAAGCCAAGAGTTACGACGATGTATCCGATCTTGTAGGTAGCTCCTGGACTGGCGAGCAAGTATTTCGAGAGCTAGCGCAGGCGATCGAGTCTCGGCCACCTCGAGAGCACAGACTGATAATGCCTACTCAGAACATGACGCCATCGGAAATTCGTGCAAGCGATCCCCTTTCGGAAAACCTTTCTAATAGCTCTCAAGAGTCAGATGTGTTCCCGCCAGGGATGATCACGCCTATAGGTACCCAGAACCCAGAGCCACCAGGATCTGGTGCTCCTCTATTACCGAGTGAGAAAAGGCGACCTCTGCCATCGATAATTACTGGGCATAACGCTATCACCCCTTCTCCGACACCGAAACCTACACCCAACGGTAGCTTATCACCACCGTTGTAGTGTATTAATTTCATTAATGTATCCTAGTATTTGCGTATGGATAGGTTCCAATTAATTGAAGCATTCACGATGTACATTTGGCCCACCGCACTAAACATCCATCGATCTGCAACTGTCTATATCACCCTGCGCTGCGCTTACTTCCCTGATAGATTTCACTTTGCGTTGATGGTCTACCGTTCAACCCGCGCTGTCTTCATCTGCAACTTCCTCGTATCCAACCCAAATGACCTCCGAACAAGTCTCACAGCCAACAACGTGGTGCCCACTTTCCAGATCCGCCGTTGTTAGCCTGTATTCGCCTCCGCATCGACAAGGGTGGGTATACGTTTCACTCTCCCAACCACCTCCCGCATCCTGCGAACTCAGATGGGATCTGCCTTTCTCATGCGGCCGCTCGACAGTAAATTCCTCTAACGAAATTATCTGTGCGGGACGGGAAGCAACAGACCGTGAAGTGCTGCCATGGTGGTTGTAGGCATGGCTCAAAAGCGTGGCGTCATATTGCTTCCTTGAATCAGGGAATGAAAGTGTTGCGTAGGCTTCCTGGATGAGGGAGATGGATATTCCTGACGACGATAACTCCTCGAGGGCGAGTTTTCGTTGATTTGTAAGCATCTTGTCTGGATGAGTATTCAAAAGGGCGCGACGGTATGCAATCTTGATATCTGCGAGCAGGGCATCCCGCGGTATGGCTAATACCTGGTAAAAATCAAGATCAACTTTCACCGCCAGGTTGTAACTGAGAAATGGGTTTGTTCGATTCAGATTCACACAGATACAAAGGTCACACAAATCCGATTTATTTATTAGGCATACAAAATGTTTAACGTGCTTTCGTTCGACATGATTGCAAAAGTCAATCAGTCTTAAGCCCGGGGCCCGCGACAAGGGAGCACGAGGACAATGCATCAATGATGCGTTGACCTTCCCCGAGAAGATGACCTTTTTTATTTATTTATTGGTCAATCTGTTGGCAAGACCATGGTGCGAGGGCCCATTTTATTTTAAAAAAATTCCCCTTCGTCCACCCCATCAGAAATATCGGCTGGTTCACAGGGAGAGGGACACCAATAGACTAGGTCCTTGTATGTCACCTCACTTCAGTCGATACCTGACGGGGCCTACCATGTGCAACAACTATTATCGACCGCAAATTGAGTCCAACAACAGTTATTGCGTGTCAGCTCATGCAGGACAGCGTGTCAGCTCGCAAGCGAGAGTATTACCGATGAACTCGAAAGTTCTCGCATACTATATAATGACCGCCGCCTGTCAGAAATTGCCATAATGTTGCCGCTGGACGCTAGCAACGCGCTGGGTTGCGCAGGCCTTTGGTGGGGCTAAATGGCTTTGATAAGCCAACTGCGGGGACATTTTCCCAATTGCAGCTTTACTAAGCTGGACGCCAGCGATGCGCGAGTTGCGCAAACCATAAGGGCTCATGGCCCAGTGGGCTATAGGGTGCGACCCTCATTGCCTTGACTGCCTTTATGCAGCTTTGCTGGTTGGACACCAGCCGTATATGATATAGCGTGGGCCACCGATGGTCCATTCCAGTCTGCAGGGGCGGCACGCCTGCTTAGAGCTCTCCGATACAGAATAATCCTCGTCGATGTCGATCTTCCCAAGAGTCGCCAGAACGTCAGTAAATTCCCATAGCAGTGAATTAGATCCGTCCCAGTACATAGATTCTTAGATAAAATTCTTGATGACGTACAAACATCCAGATCGCTTAGCAGCAGAGAATCGCCCGAAGTAGACCAGAACCATTGAGATGCAGATACATGACCGGCAGCTACCAGAACCAGCGAACTAGGCGGGTGGGAGATGGGAAGGGAGAGACAAAGAACAAACGGGGTGGCCCCTCACTTTATACCCGATCGGACAATCATAACCAAACAAACGCTAAGGCCACCTCCTTTGATAATTGTGGCTCCGGCAAAAGTTGTCTCAAATAGGCGTCTAAAGTGAGCCCTAGCTTATTTCACCATTTCCCCGTAAGTGCCTTCATTTTTAATTAGATACATTGAAAATCCTCGTGCGTCCCTGCTAGAACTTAAATCCAACAATTACTCTATTGGTGCCACATGAGCGACAGGCGCCCCAGGCAGTTCTACGCTTGACAAATCAATTAAATGCAAACATCCAACAAATGAACAAAAAAGAAGCTGTGGACACACCCGGAATTGAACCGGGCACCCCCCGCAGGCGCAACATGCTAAGCGGATGTGATAACCAACTACACCATGTGCCCATTTATGGATGGGTAGTTAGATAGTAACTCGCGTGTATCACAAGAATATACACACGCTACTGTTTCTCAACCTCAGCTTCGATATCGACCAATTCTCTGCCTTCCTCTACCATTTCGCCACTCTTGCAACCCACAGCCCGAACCGTACCGGCTGTACTAGCCCTCAAGACCGTTTCCGTCTTCATACTCTCCAGCACTACCACCGCCTGTCCCCTCTCGACTTTATCACCAACCTTGACTTTAACCTCGACGACAAGACTAGGCATAGGCGCCTTTAACGCGCCCTTCGCAGCGGCGGCGCCGAGGGCATCACTACCCAGCGAAAGAAGCCATTTCGGCGCAGGCAGGATGAGCGTCACTTTCTTCCCGCCGTTGAAGACATGTAGCCTTTCCATGGTATTCAAAGAGTCGCGCGAGACGAGTACCGCCGGAGGGGGAGGCTGGGAGACAATGGTAGTTGTCTTGAACTCTGTGTTCAGGGATGAGTTTAGCGTGGTGGACGAGGTAAGTCGTGCAGAAACAGAAGGGAAGGATGTCGTTATGCCTGCGTTATCACAGATAATAATATCAAATGTATCTGAAGTTGCGTTGATGATGCGAACAGTAGCCTGAGTGTCCGGATCCGATTCACTTGTTAGTGTCACCGTTCGTTCGTATACGTCTCCGCCGAACCTGCGAGAGGTCAAGGATGCCCATGAGGTCTGCTTATCGTGCGGAAGCGGATTGTTATCGCGCAACGCGACAAAAAGGCCTGCTTGCGCTAGAACTTCGGGCGATGGCGCAGGAATCGGAGGGAAAAGCTCATCATTATGTTTCTAGATCGACAAAGTCAAGCCATACATATCATAGAGGAGAAGCAGAAGGAGTTACCGGTATAAATCCGGTTTCGACTTGTCCATCAATAAACGCTTGGTTCCCCGCCAAGGTCCGTAAAAACTCGACATTGGTCGAAACGCCAACAACGTGATACTCATCCAATGCCTTGCGCAACATTCGTAAAGCTTCTGTTCTGTCATTGCCATGAACAACTATTTTTGCAATCATTGGATCATAGAATACACCGATTTGGGCCCCTTGCGTAAATCCTTGTTCAAGTCTTACTGATGGTGTAACCGAAGATGGGGTGTTTGGGGGAAAGGCTACTTGTGGAGTCGGATGAGGGGTTGCAAAGACTGTTGTTGGAGTTGGTGTTGAGAGGTATAGTAGACGGCCAGAGTCGGGTAAGAAGTTATTGCGAGGGTTCTCAGCGTATATGCGCGCTTCAAACGCATGTCCAACAAGGGGGACCGCGTCTTGTGGTAGAGGCAGAAGGTTCCCCGCTGCGACCTACACGCCGAGTACTGTGAATGAAGGGCCTGAGTCAAATGAGGACCTACTAACCTCCAGCTGCCATTCTACTAGGTCTAGACCAGTAATCATCTCTGTAACAGGATGCTCAACTTGTAGGCGAGTATTCCTGCGATGATTTACACTCAATATGACAATCGCGGTATTTGAACTGGTATGCTTACATTTCCATAAAATAGAACTTCTGAGTGTCATTGTCGAAGATAAACTCGACAGTCCCTGCTCCAACATAGTCTACCGCACGTGCAGCCGCTACAGCCTTTGCACCCAAGTCCAACCTCAGTTCTGGGATTAATCCTGGCGCTGGTGCCTAGGGTAGTTGTATACCTTGGACCCATGTACGTACAAACATGAAAGTGCGCACCTCTTCTATGATCTTCTGGTTTCTCCGCTGCACAGAGCAGTCACGTTCCCAGAGGCTGATTGCATTTCCATGGGTATCCGCAAAGACCTGGACTTCAACGTGTCGGGGGCGTTGAATATATTTCTCGACAAGAACTGTGTCGTTTCCAAAAGCCTTGAGAGACTCTCGCTGAGCGGATGACAGCGCCTCTTGGAAAGCTTCTGGAGTCGGTGTTGACACGATCCTCATACCTTTACCACCACCGCCGTGAATAGCCTTGATTAGGACAGGAAAACCTGTAAGAAATGGTTGTCAGTAAGAGGGATTCGGAATTTCAAGATAACTCTTACCTATCTTCTTCGCTTGTTCATATAAGAATGTTGGATCCTGGTTTTCTCCATGATAACCAGGTACACATGGCACACCAGCCGCTAGTACAGTCAACATTCTGCAATCTCTACTCTTCAGGAGATTATACCTGACATAATATTCTTCGACTCGCTTCAAGTATCATCAACATTCTTCATGGGCAAGAGGTAGCGTAGTTCGTACCTCTTAGACCCCATGCTCACAATGGCACTAGCGGGTGGGCCGATAAACACAATTCCCTGCTTCGCGAGCTTCTCAGAAAACAAAGCGTTCTCGCTCAAGAATCCATATCTGGAATCAGCTCGCGTTAGCCGACGATTGTCCAGTTGGGCTGCGAAAACTGATACCCGGGGTGAACAGCTTGCGCGCCGCTCCGGTGACACACTTCGATGATCTTGTCCATGCGGAGCTACTGGTTTTCTTAGAACCTGTCCTGACCATGTATGAGCAATCGAAACGAACATAGCTCTCTGCGGAGGGTGCAGGTCCTATGCAATATGCCTCGTCGGCCTGGAAACCCATAAGACTTAATGAGAAGAGAGGTAGTTAGGGCACCTTACGAGCTTCACATGTAAAGCGTCCTTGTCTACTTCGCTGTAAACTGCTACCGTCTTGATACCAAGTTTGCGTGCGGTGCGTATAACACGGCATGCAATCTCCCCCCTGAAGCATTCTCCAAGTCAACAAGATTCGAACGCATACTACGATGGAATAAAAGCCACCTGTTTGCTATCAGTATCTTGTCAAAATGGGGGAATCGTTTTCTTGCTCCTGTTTGCAAATCCCGTTAGCCTTGCCCGTGGCGGGACATTTTGCTTGATACCGTACTCACTGCTAGGGCTGTCGGTGGCAAAGGTTCTGCGGTTCAAAGGGACATTATGTCCTGTTGAAATAGATGATGCGGCCCTTGCTGCATTAGCTCTACTGCTTGATGGCAATGGCCATGGAGTGCGGGTTGCTGGCACAATGAAACGGCCAATGGTATTCGGAAGGTGACGGGTAGCAAAGGAACGTTGGGAAGGTATCATTCCGAAACGATTATGGGGAGTCTGCTTGCGATGAGAGTGACAATATCCGCGGCCGGAGCATCCGAGATCAACGATTGGTGCGGAACCACCCAGTCGCGACATTCAACATTTTCTCTAAATGGGTATACTTATACTATTAGTGTCCTTTCAAGCCCACGAATGTATGCTACATGGTATTGCCAAAGTAGAGAAGAAACAGCGAAACAAAGAACGAAGAGAATATCATATCATGCCATCGCGCTGAGGAACAGCAACTGGGGGAGGCCGATGGCTCGTCCGACTCCCAGGTCTGTTGATTGATCTAGAAGGAGTTGGTGGGGGAGCAGAAGTTACGGATACCGCCGAAGCAGCTGATCTCAACGCACGCAAGGGAGGTGTCATCCTCCCTTGTATGTTGTTAATGCTCTCTGCCACGGAACCAGATTCCTTCGGTGCACCAGTGCCAAGGACAGCCCCGTTCAAAGAGCTATAGGATGTCATTCTCGATGGAGACCTCGGCCCTAGTAACCTTGAGAGACCGGTGCTTTGCTGCGAAGGAGGCGACGCCAGAGGGGAAGCGTAGGTTCCAGGGGTTGGTGGTGCTGCTGACGCTCCCTGTACGGGCGGCTTCGCTGACACAGGCGTCCTTGCACCACTTCGCGAGGGTATAGAAAACACGGCCCTCCCATTGTTTGCTGGAGCTGAATAAATGTTGCCTAGGGTAGCAAAGGGAGCGGTCGAGTTTGTACTCCCGGCAGAAAACGGAATTGTCCCTGGAGGGCTAATGGGGGAAGTAAACGCTGGGAATGTGAGCTCAGGAAGTCGTTCGCTGGATGGGGAGGTTAATGAAGGGGTCGAACCAGAAGTCCGGTCTCCCTCCAGCAGCCTGGAGGCTGAACGGTCCGATTCGGAAACAGAGTTGATACTTGCGGGAGAGGCCGGCCTCTGTGGTTGCTTGAGGTAGTGCGGTAAGGCAGGTACTGGAGGTGTATCCGCACCAGAGGATGAGGCGAGGCCGGACGGTGGGGTCCGCCGGCCGTTCACGGATGTTTGTTTGGGGGTAATTGTAGGTGTGGTGTTGTTCGACGATGAGGGGAGGTTCCTGGAAAGTCGGTTGCGGGCGTTAAAAGTAAATGTGGATTCGCTTTCAGGGTGTGTTGTGGGGTTCTCTACTAGGAGGCCGTTGAATAAATAAGTAAAGTCAAGCCCATATTCTTGCAGTAGCTACGTTCGGCGTGAGGCGGGGCATAAAGTAGCAGAGGAATGCGACGAACCTTTTTGCTTTGTAAATGTGTAATCTTGACCGCTTCCTGGACCACCTTCGGATCCACGTCCGGAGTGAAGACTTGCTTTCTAAAAATTTCCGCATAGTCTTCAATCTCTTTCTTCGCCCAGTCAATGAATGCTACGACTCTCGTTAACCCTTGCCCAGTATTAGCAAAACCTCACGCACAGCTTGCGACCTCATTTTCTCTGAAACTCGCCAGAAACCAGTCAGCAGAATGTTTGATGCCGGTAAAACAAACAACAGCCAGATCACCAATATAGGAACTGATATTGCCGTCGAACCGGATGCTACGTATGTGGCTGTTAATGACCTGCGACCGCATACGGAGAAGAGTGTTACGTGCGGCGGTGCCTGCGTTCAACCGGGTGAGGAGGGAGATGAGAATTACAACTGCCGACTTTCGGACTGTGGGCTTGGACAGGGCATCCAGTAGTGCACTGATAAGTTGGGACTTGAGTACAGGAAGTTTACTCTCTAATGGCGGCGTGACCGCAAGTCTCTCTTGAGCTGAACGAGAAGATTCATGACTTTTGTAAACTATATAAATATCGTCCCAACATACCTTTCTCAACCAATTCGACAGCCTTTGTCCACTCATGCAATGCAATAGCAATAGTTAGTTGATCTGCCCAATCGTTGGTCCATCGTGCATCTTTCTCAGCCTTCTCCTTCGCACCCATCCCCTCGGTGGGTAGTTCCCCTGCTCGCCTCGCCAAATCTACCATCCAGTCTGGTAGAGGCGGCACATTGCGCTACATGAAATTGATGAGTACTCGTACACACGAAAAAAAAGAGCATTAGGCTTACGTCTCCACCGCTGGAAGTCCGAAACAACGTTTTCCGCCTTTCGTGCTCGCCTTCTCGTTCTTTTCGCTTCTTGGCTGCGAGCTCCTCGGCCACTTGGCGTAATTGGGCCAGCAAAGCCTTCTTATCTGCTACGTTTTCAGTGCGGTAAACATGCGTTTCTTTCCCGTGTCGGATCTTGAAGACGTTTGCAATTCCTTGGAGTAGGGCATCAGGGGGTCACACGATTCGCGCTAGCGTTGTGAGTCGACATACTGGAAGAATCTTTTGTATCTAGAACAAGCATCTCGTTCAAAGGCCAGCAGTACTCCCCAACCAGTTTGCCTGAGCTAGTTGATCCAGTTTTTGACGACCCAGTACTTTCGTTAGCTACATTCCGTCTTCTTCTTCGCGCGACCAAGACAGCGTCATCAAGGATGATAAACTTGACTCTGCCTGTAACCTTGTACGTAGCTGCGTTGAGGTTGAAGACCCCATCCAGCTCGCTGACAATATGTCTTCCTGGTGTGATAGGAGCAAATTTCGCTGCACCTTCGATTGAGGCGTGGAGAGTTTGCATTTGATTGTAGTACATGATGCGGAGATCTGCTACTGATGATCGTCGGTACGTAGAGAGGGTCGTTGACGAGATGGTCGTCGGATCTGGGATGTTGAGAAGTGACGGCATCGATTTGTACTCTGACAGCATATCTTTAAGTTCCATGAGCTCATTCTCAAGGGTAGATATCTCCTTAGAGATGAGAACGAATTCTGCATAACTAGGAAAGCAGGGTGAGTAGCGGTAGGGCGGTACTTAGCTGGTGTCAAATATACTTTTTAAATACCGTCCTCTGTAGATCTTTATCTGTGTCTTCTCTTGCCGAATGCAATGTAGACTGGAGTGATTGCAGCTCCGCCTCCGTAGAATTAGCAAGTTTGAGTTTGAGAACTTGGACTAATGTCAAAAAAAAAAGAAGGTTATAGTTATAGACACACAGGTATCTGGATTGAAGTCTTCAGCGTCTAGCAGCCGTCTGTCCTCTCTGGCTGGGCGATCCGCAGCAGCCTCTTCATTGTCAACATCGAATGAAGGCCCTGGGGAAGGACCACGTGAGGACCTTGTCTGTAATAGTGATTGGGAGAAAGGTGGAAGGGGCGGTGCGAGGTCAGTAGGACTGGAAATTTCGGCATAGCGCATGGACATGCGCTTCCTGATCTTGTCATCAACGCGAGACTTGGCGTGATTTGAGGGTTTTGTGAGCTTTGAGGGCGCGCCTTGACGCTGAGAACGGCGAGTCCTGAGGGACTGCATTTGTGAGATGATGATGGTGAATTGAAGCCGTAGCAAAGCCAAACTCTGCTTCCACCCTCATCTGACGGCATGCAGCACCAACTGCCTTATCCTCCCTCAATACACCCCCAGGACCATCCTCAACAGTTCCAGCAGTTCCCAACCTCAGGCCCTGCCAGACAGCAGCCACTACCTCAGAATAATTACGACTACGACCAAGGCTCGCAACATCAGTTTGAAGACGACGACCACGATGATTTTTTCAACGGCGACCCCTCTGGCAGCAACGGGTACCATCCAGGTGTCCCGCAGGGTTTCGTAAATACATCCAACGACCAGTCTCCCTACCGCCGCGGAGACTCTATTGCTACGCATTCCATCCGCGCTCCCTCACCACCACCCTCTGGTCCTATTTTGGATCATTCTCACCTCCGACCGGGGAAACAGGCCTCCCTCCTCTCTCACGAACGCACCCTCGAACTCTACCGCGCTAATGCCAAAAAGACACAAGACCCCGACCTTCAATTTGAATTCGCTGTCTTCATGATCGACGCATCCAAGACATGGCCTATTCCTCCTAATACTCCTGGTAACCTTCTTGAAGTAGAGCGAGCACTAGAGAAGAGAGAGAACCTCATCCACGAGGCCACGGCTCTGCTCAAACGCTTAGCCGACCGTGGGCACCCGCAGAGCCAGTACTTCCTCGCAGACTGCTACGCCAACGGCATCGGTACCACCAAGAACAGACAGGACTTTGACCGAGCGTACCCATTGTTCGTCCTCGCTACAAAACATGGTCATCCAGACGCTGCCTACCGCGCCGGCACGTGCTGCGAGAACGGGTGGGGTTGTCGGCGAGAAAGTGCCAAAGCGGTACAGTTCTACCGAAAAGCTGCTGCTGCGCTGCATCCTGGTGCTATGTACCGGCTGGGTATTGCCGAGCTCAACGGAGAGTTGGGATTATCCAAGAGTCCGAAAGAGGGCGTTAAGTGGCTAAAGCGCAGCGCGGAGCACGCAACGGCCGAATTTCCGCACGCGTTACATGAGCTGGCATTGTTGCATGAGAGGGGTATTGATAACGTTCTTTTTGTCGACTTTGAGTATTCGGTGGAATTATTGGCGCAGGCAGCTGAACTAGGCTACGCTCCGAGCGCTTACCGGCTAGGCGAGTGTTATGAGTATGGCAAGATGGGGTGTCCTCAGGATGCGGCTTTGTCGATCCACTACTATGTAGGTGAACGCTCCATTCATCCAATACGGCTGCTGACCTCGAGATGAAGAATATCGCAGCACAGCAGGACCACAGGGAAGCTTGTTTCGCCTTGACGGCCTGGTATCTTGTCGGCTCACCTGGAGTGTTGCCTCAGTCGGACACAGAGGCATTCCTTTGGGCGCAGAAAGCAGCAGAGGCAGGACTGACAAAGGCAATGTACGCTGTTGGATATTTTCTGGAAGTCGGCATTGGAACGCCGCAGAATATGACCGAGTGAAGCCACCCCCGTGATTCCCGCACCTGTTTCCTGACGAATGTTCATTTATTTATAGGGCTTTGTCATGGTACAAGAAGGCGGCGGAGAAGGGCGACAGGCGGGCTATCCAGAGGCTGAAGGGCTCGACGAATAATTTCCACCCGGGAGGACCAGGGTCCGTCTTGGACCGCCACGACTCGGACGATAGCGGAGGAAAGAAGGACGGCAAGGATTGTATCATCATGTAGCGGCCGTCCGAGTATGGTTCTCAATATTCCATTTGCACCGTTACTCACTGCACTAACAATGCGGCAAACCATTAGACCTTTCTAGAGACGCCAGTTTCTATTGACAATGACCAGACAGTCCTGACGTGCTATCTATACCCCCACTTATATTTATGCCAACCCCCGGACTTGTCTTACGATCACAAACTTTTTATTCCATCGACGACTCTTCTCTGTTAGACTCTTCTTGATACACCTATCAGTGTAGTGAATGATTGGCTCTATTACGGAATAATGTATTTCACAATATCGGTGCTGGTCTAAGGTACATAACTCGTTGTTCGCGAGGCCTTAGAAAAATGTTGGGATGAGCGCATACATGCTCGGAGTTTGAATCATTCTTGATTATGAGCGACGACCAAATATCAGAGCGCGCCGAATCACCCTCCTCCGCCTCTTCTGAGGCTCAACAAAAACCAGGAGGCACCGCAAAGGATCCAGCCACGTCTCCGGAAGCCGGTTCGACCTCCAACACTGACGCCGGTAGCCCCTCACCCGACACAAACGACGTCAACCAGACCGAACACAACGACGACAAGGGAAAGGCAGCGGCAACCACAACAGACCCCAATCCGGGTCCATGGCAGGCGATATACTCGTCGCAATACAACGCATACTACTTTTACAATTCTGAAACGCAGGAGACGACATGGACGAATCCCCTTGCGTCTTTCGATCCTACTACCGGCGGCGTATCATCGTCGACTTCTCCAGAACCAGAATCCCTCCCTCCCGCCATGACTCCTGACTCACTCGACCCGCATTATGCAGCACTCCAACAGGCGGCGATGGCTCAGGGCATTGACCCCGCGCTTGCCTACCTTGATCCGTCGCTCGGCGCCTCCATGTCCCCCGGATCGGTGCCTCCAGGCTCGCTCAGCTTCACCGCCAAATTCAATGCTAGGACGGGACAGTTCACCCGCCCGGAAGGTCGGGATCCGGCCCACCTCGGGGAGTACGAGCGCATGAAGCGCATGAGCGAGTTCTACTTTGATGTAAACGCGTGGGAACAACAGCTGTCTGTACAGGGAGGGAGTATTAAAGGCGGTGAAGAAGAGTCGACCAAGAAACGAAAGCGGCCATCGAAAAAGGATTTGGTGAGTGCTTGCTAGCCCTTTTTTCTGCCTGCTGTGCTGGACACGATTGGAAGAAACAGAAGTCGCTGACGAGCAAACGCCTTTTTGCGTGCGCATCATTTAGGAACGATTTAAGGAACAGAAGAGGCTCAAGAAGATTGCCAAGACGGCTTGGCTGCGTACATGAGAATCTGCAATACCGTCCGTATATGCGCGATCAGTTGCAACACGGCTCGGCCTTTATATCACCTTTTTATATTGGTACTCTGTTGGACAGTATACTAATTAGCTACTATACTTGTGATCAAGGGAGGATGTATCCATATGTTGGTGTCCTGCCTTCATAAGCAATACCTGTGGCTACATCCAGGCAATTATAGGAATACAATCAATCCTCGTCTTCATTACCAGAA
Source organism: Amanita jacksonii TRTC168611 (assembly GCA_000497225.1). Taxonomy (NCBI): domain Eukaryota; kingdom Fungi; phylum Basidiomycota; class Agaricomycetes; order Agaricales; family Amanitaceae; genus Amanita; species Amanita jacksonii. The sequence goes on along the minus strand of AYNK01000841.1, from coordinate 43,543 downwards.
CTTTCCACGTCACTCGAAGCATCTTGGTCATGTTTTCCCTGTTTCTTCTTGGAAGCCTGTGCCACCAACCCAGATAATAAATTAGAAGTGCCACCACCATTCTTCTGCGCCGCCCACGCCTGTGCCATCTGCAAGAACTTGAAGGACGTCGGATTCGCCTCACGCTCGTCATCTGGGAAGACCAAATCCCAGTCTGATATAGTGACAAGATGAGACTTCTGTAAACCGGCAACGCAAGCTTCAGCTGAGCTCACCTTCAACCATTTGACCCGTCTCCTGGTCGACCTTCCTCCGTTTGGTGACGATTGGTAGCATACCCTGCACTTTGGCAACATTATCCGAAGTTCCATACTTCTCTTCAAAGGACTTCCAAACTTCCAGAAGCGCCACACGCTACCATACATGATCAGCACAATTTATTCTCAAGGCGTTCTTCGAAGTCTCATACCTCATTTTTCAACCCTTTCGATTTCAGATCTTTATAGCTCCTTTCAAACACCTGCCGTGCTCGAATAGGGTCCCCGGGCACCGTCTTCACTTCTGCCTCCTCGTCTTCATCTTCATCATCTTCCTCCTCTCGCTCCGCCCTCGGAACTGGAATAGGTTCCGCCTCGAATAATGCATATGAAATCCAGACTTTGACATGTCCGCTAGTACCAACGAGCCGCTCATACAACTTGCGCGCAGCCTCCCGTTCACCCTCCTCAACTTCAAAGTCGATATACGCCTTCCATAGCAACTCGGGCATAGACAACGTAGGCTGGGACACACCGAGCTCAAAGATGGCACGAGTGCGAGCAAAATCTTGTAATTGAGACTCCAGTTCAGCAAATTTGATCCAAGCTGGGGAATTGGCAGCGTCGAACTAGATGCAGTTTAGATAGAAGTCATAGTGAGATGTAAAGGCAAGGGGCTTACCTCAATGTACTTTTCATACAACGTTCTTGCTCGGTCAAATTCCCGAAGCTATGATAGATAGTGAGGTAGCATATCCTTTGTAAAAGATCACAGCATACCTCAATTTCCAGGTCAATGTAACCCTTGAACAGCGCCTCCTTTGGACACATGCCAATGGCTGCGCCCATGATCTTTCGGGCTGCCCCGAGATCCAGCCTCCTGACCTCGAATTTAGCAGACATGAGCCATAATTTGGCAAAGGTGAATTGCTTATGCGGTACGAGCTTTAGCGCAGTTTGATATATTTCCCGACCACGGTCATAGTCCTTAACAACGTTGTCAACAAAATCAGAGCAGCACCAGTTCCGAACAGACGTACCTTTGTTTCAATCTCTTCGAACAATGCATAGTTCAGCCATAGGAAGATGTACCGACGCCAGTGTTTCTTCTCTCCACCTGGAGGAACCTGTGCGACAGCACGTTCATATACCTCTCTTACTCTGTTGACCTGAGCCACGAGTTCTTCCTCCGTCGCGCCATCATCCTTTAGATCTCGGTAAGCACCTTCTTCTAGGCGCGTATAATCAAACCAGACGTCGTAATTACGACCATCATGCTGGAGTTCGTCTTCATACTGTATCCGCCGTTTTCCAAGCACGGTGCTCTCTAGAGTTGATCGAGTTCCATGTTGCTTTTCGAATTTTGTATAAGCAGCATAGAGCGCAGCTGAGTTTGATCTCGGAATTCGTTGCAAAGCGAACTACAAGCCAAGGTCGGTGATTACCACGAATCGCAGACCGACGAGGTGCTCACCTTGTATATCACCCGCGCTCTCTCATACTCCTTTAGCCTGGTCTCCATCTTGGCGAAGGCGCTGAAGACAGCCTGTGCTTTTTCCACTTGTTCTGCATCATCACCGAAGAACTCCAGCGCCGTCTGAAACACTTCCCTCCCTTTGTCCACTCGACCCCTCTCTTCTTCGAATTTGGACCATTTAACCCATACACGCGGGTCGGGTCGCACGGCAATCCACCGCTCATAGATAGCACTCGCACGGTCCAGCTCATTATACCGGCACTCCATCTTGATGTAAGCCTGCCATGCCTTGTCATCTGGTTCCCATAGCATCCACCTCTCGAAAACCTGACGCGCGCCAGGAACATTCTGTAAAAGTTCCTCAAGATACACATACTTGTACCATAACTGGTCTACTCGTGGAAGGAGAGTCACCGCACGATCAAACAAATTCCGTGAATGCTGGACATTGCGGTTTTTGAGCTCCATTTCGGTGTAGCTCAGCCATAACTGGACGCTGCGTGGGTCGACATCGAGGGCGCGTTCAAACACAGAGCGCGCACGGGCAAACTCATTTTGACTGGCCTACGGGCCGGGGGTGAGTTTAGAACGGTAGCTTCAGTCCTATTTGCATACCTCCCAGTTGGCGTATTGTAGCCATTCTTTTCTGGTTTATGAATTTTAAAAAGGGCTGCCAACGTGGGGAAATAAAGATACGCACATATTTCCCCTTGTTCTTCTAACCCTATCCTCAAATTCCTTCCTTTTTCTTCCTCGGTACTCGTCAAGCTCTTCGTAATCTTCAACTCGCTGCCTAGGTGCCCGAAACGCGGACTCCTGTCGCTCTTGAGCCTAAAAAAAATTCACTACCCCCCCCCCGTCATGTAGAAACGTGTAAATGCACCTCACGAAGCAACTGCTCCGCTGTGATCTAAATGTTACGCATTAAGTACAATGGAAATAATCGACCAGAGTTACTAACTTGAACGGGTGCCGGTGCCCGGTTTTTTATTCTAATCTACAAGTTAATTCTACATCTAAGCAAAATACCTTAAACATACCGTGGTGCGCGGCCGTCTTGCATGTTAGCTTAGAACGTTGAAGGGGTCGTAAACAAATCCAAATACCGCCGATGAGGGAATGTCCCACGCCTTACTAGCAACATCTCTGTCATGACTCAACGTACTCAACCCGCGAAATTGATGACATTGTACTCGATCATTCTGGGCCTCGACAGATACAGCCATCCAGGTCTCCTCCGTACTTGGTCTGGTCCCTGACACAAGACTAATGCAGAAAACAACGATTACCACACTTCGAGTCCGGTGAGCAAGACTGGCAAATCAAGCAAGTTGACTCGGCCATGTCGCGACTGTGCAATGAGGAGGTAGTAGTAGTCACGCGTAAGTACACCAATGGGGCCCTTTCTGAAGCATAGCAGCGGACTCGCGGCGCGCAGAGAATGAGGCGAGGAAGGTGGTGGCTGATAAGAATTAGCTTATGCTGTGCGAACAATGCTACATGCCATCATCATCTGCGCTGATTTGTTCTGTTACACGGAACATGACCATCCTATGCGAGAATAGAATTCCTTCCTACTACCCTGGAAACCATTCATAGCCATGGTCATCTCCATCTGCAAGTCGGTAATGCGGCGCTCGGCGATAGGCTAATTTGACATGGGGCGTAGGTGGCCGACCATGCTTGATCCGTGCACAAGCTGGGCATGGACATTGCATTTTGGTAGACTGGTTATCCCGACCGCCCACTTCTTGGCTACTGCTTAAAGCACCGCGGCTAGATGTCCCGCTAGACTTGGCTGTTAACGTGAGCGCTTACTGCCCGAGCTTCCATCTTTACCTAGTCGAGCCATTGCCTTCCATTCACATCTACAGATCTCAGTCCAGTTATGGGGTTAGACTTCCACTGTTTCGGACTCCCGAGCTTAGGTAACAAGTCAGAGTATTGTCCGCGAATGTAACTGTGGAACTGCGTCTCCGCGCGCGGGGTTTATGAATATAAATGCGCTATCGCATTTCTTTGGCTCAACCCTAATGCCGTTAAACGAACTGGGACTTCTATCAAGTGGGGGTGATTATGATGATGGAAACGGTGGCAAAACCTTGCTATTGTAGGTGAATTATTGGCGTGTGGCAATCAGCTAGCACCGACTTGTAGGGGCAAGAACCCAAACATGACATCACCAAACGACCTGGGCCTCCTAGGCCAGACAATATTTTCTAGTTGGGAAATATGAAGTCCAACGCGACGACGCCGACAGTAGACATAGATGGCTAGCTGTGTCCGGGATACACTGGCGGTTATCATTTTTGGGGATAAAGCTTGAGATGAACTCAAATTGATCAGGTAAGGCTGCTCCATCCCCATAACGTCTGGTGAGCGGTCTTCTACAGCTCCTGTCCCTCCATTTGGTAAGCCATGCAACAAACCATAGGAGTCAGACATAGAGTTTTGACTATGAATTATAGAATGTAGTGGTTTCTCTTCCCATGGACTATCGCGACATTGAAAATTGAGCGATTAATGTCCGCGGGCGGTATCGTAAAGGAGCCTGGGAAGGCGCAGAAGACAAGAAGGCCGCGACGGCGGCGGGGGTTCGCGACCACGTGATCCCTTGAGCGCGTCGCGTAATGTTTGGTTCATCAACGCTATTGTGCTTATGTCCGCATAAATACACTCCCCCTCAGTCAGCCTCAATCTCGCCTCCATATACCCAGCATTATCAATGTCGGCTGCAGTACCCCCCTCACTCTCGCGCACCTCCTCGGCAACAAGTATTTCATCGTTCGGGGACCCAACAGCTTTTGACCAGGAAAACCCGAAGATCCCTCGGAAACGTAAGAGATTTACAAGTGGACAACTCGCTATTCTCGAAGATCTTTTCCACCGTAATTCACACCCATCGCGTGAAGAGCGTGAAGGTGTTGCCCGGGCCGGGGGAATGTAGGTTTTCCACTGCCCAACATGGTGCTTTACCTGAGGCTGAGTGCATATAGGGAGGTCAAATCTGTCACAATCTGGTTCCAGAATAAACGCCAGACAGAGCGCAGGGTCGCTCTCCTTAATTCCTCTGACGTGACACGCGCCCTGGTGACGACAACATCGCTGGTAACAGCATCCGCAAAAATGCAATCACCAACGGACTCTTCACGGCCATCCCTTGATCGAGTTGCCTCAAGGACGGAAATACGGACATTGACGCCACACACGCCGACCCGTCGACGCGGCTCTGGGGGCAATTTATGGGACAATATGCCTTCATCCCCTGTTACGTCCCCCGTCAGCCCTCCGCCAGTAGAATTTGTTGAAATGGCAAGAAAACAGAGAGTACGACGCACCCTTGAATGGGCTTGCGCAGCGGCTCGTTTGGCCGAGAAAGAGGGTGTTACTTCCACCAGTCTCGCTAGCCCTCACGCCCGTGTAACAAGGTCCCAGGAGCAGCGCCATCAGCGACAGCATCGCCACCGTTGCCGTCACCAAAACTCTCGAATCAAGTGTTATGCTCGGGTAGACGCAGAGTTAACAGAAGAGGAACCCGATGAGATCGTCACTCCAGCTGGAAGTTGGGTCAACGATGATGATCGGTGGGTGGCTCGCTCGGATGGGGCAGTACAAGCAACAGCGCCTCCGCCACCAAAGTCCTGTAATGAGGACGACGACGTCATGCGGGCTGCGCTAGCTCTATGCGGCCTGGGTCGCTGTTCGTAAGGAGGAAGCAACCGTCACCTTTTTTCGTTATTGATAGCAGAAGTATGGAATGGGTGTAAAACTTTTACTTTGTAGGTTGAGGAGTGGCCACTATTGTTATTCAACATCTTTATACTTGTAGTACAGGGACGTACATTACCTTGTCAATAGCACAAACCCACAGACACGTACATATATACCTTCTTGCACAGTTTTATGTTTGCGGATGTGGTGAAAGGAACAAGAAGAGGCCCTGCCGTCGAGTGAGATGTAAACACCCTCAATTCAAACGTAAATATTAGGTACAAAGTCGTCGGTGGTAACTCCGTCGCTTTTTTAACGTTAGAGGTCATGAATATTATGTACATCTATTTTCATCTCGCAATTGCCCTGATATGCAAAATGTTGACTATGCCTTGTAAGTTGAGAGCAGATATATGAAAGAACGAGCCAAGGAATGACGATAATTAAAGAGAAAATAAGTATAAGATTCCCCGACGGATAAAAGTCACCGACCACAGTAGATTTTGAGCCACCTTAAGGTTTAAGAATCGATATTTGGTTGTTCACTGTTAATCCAGCGCTGCGACCGTGTCTGCCGTTGCGAGCTCATTCAACCCAGCTTGAAGGAATTTGACCCTCTCTTCAATGGAATCCAACGCGTTTCTGAGTTGGGCGACCTCTGCGTGCCACGATGAAGTGCCAAGGGGGGGCAGGGAACCCAGATCGGCAGGGAGCAGGCCCATCAGAGGTTGTTGCTGTTGCACTTTGGTAACAAGCTCATCTCGCAATGCACCCATGACACCTTGCAGGAGACGATCATGCTCCTCTGCCCGGATGATATCTTTCCTCCTCCCAATCTTGTATTTCTTCTCCATGCGCGCTAGCGTCCAGATATTACTGAAGACGAGGATGACGATCACAAACCACAGAATAGTCGTGGTCGTCGACTGATCCCATGCGTCTCGGATGAGCTCCAATGCACCCCTAGTACTCCTCTTCGCCACTTGGTACGCCCCGTCAATTGTATCCCAAGCCCATTGAAGGCCGCGCCTGTTGCGCTCGTGCTCCCGTTTTCTCCACTCAGCTTCCTCTGACAACCGTTGGGTTGGTCCCGCTTTCTCTCCTTCCTGCGCCGCAGCAGACTCTGCCAGCTCAATTACCGACGGGTCAATGCCTGCAGGCACAAACTCGGACTGATGCTCCTGAATATAGGCTCTCATCGCCTTCTCAAGCTCGGCGTGATAAACCCTTTGGCCATCTATGGCAGACTTGTCAATGATGCCTATGAAGGATATATCAACGTGGCTGATAGAATGTCAAGAAGGCTAGTGCCGTACCCTTGATAAAACTCCGGCCTGTCCATTCGACCTGGGTAGAGACAATGATCCTGGTTGTAATGGCACTTGCCCACATGATGCAAGTGCGCGTCTTGACCGAGAAGACACCACCACTGGGGACATCCGGCGTTCTCGTCGTTGTCATCATGGTCAAGTAATCTTCCGGATCTGCATGGATTGTTTCGTCTCTAATCTCACACTTGGTCTGCTTAGGACCCAAGCTCCCGTTGAGAGGTCTGATATAAGACATGTTCCGCGCAAGCAGCCTAGATCCAGGCTCGATAGGGGTCCAGTCTGACACTTGGATATCTATACGCAAGGGAAAGGTTAGATTCACCTACGTTGGGGCAAGGGCAGGAGCTCACCAATCAGCTTCTGTTCCCTGGTTAAAAAGTCCTTTATGAACCCGCTCGCAAATACAAGATTGTGGATACGATCTGGGGTTCCGGGCACGACGACGTCCATAGCTACTTCAGCATAGTGTTGGTTCTCCTGGCTACACTTGCATAGCGTGACTCTGTTGACAGCCTTGGGAATGCCATTTGGCTGGGTAGCGCGCTCGGCCGATGGGGCGTCCAGGGAGCCACGTGTGCTGGAGAAGACGCTCGCAGAGTCATCTGGACGGGCATGCCGCCAGATGTTGTAAATGACGTCAAAGGTTGTGTCTCGTGAAAGGAAAGAAGCAAAGGTGTACTTGGCATTACGCGTGGAGATCTGGATACCATTTGGAATGACGAATGCCGTCATCTTTTTCTCTAGCGAGGTGATGTCATATATTGGAATGGAGAGCTGGCGAAGCAATGTAAGTCGGGGAAAGGGCTCGGTAAGTCAATGACATACGTCAGTGATCCATCCAAAGATGTTAGCATGGAAACATATGTGGTTCTCCGACACGTATAGGCGGCCTTGGATAAGAATCTCGCGCTGCAACGCACAGCCGTAATCTGGCATGGTCGAAATGTCGTTAGGAGCAGCTGGCTGAGACAACTGCTGACTCACCCTCGATCAAATAGTCACCTTCAGGTATCGTCGGGAAGAGCTCATGGAAATCTGCATTGCGCTTGTTACTAGCGACGGCAAAGCCTGTTACAGGGATATCGCCCTCGCCAAGGTCCAGGTCCGAGTCCGACTCGGACCCCGACCTTGAGTCGTCCAGACCGCTATCGGCATCCAGCTCGAGATATTCTGTCCCCTCCGCGTAATACTCTGATGCGTTATCACCGTAAATGGAGGTATTGGGGGTAGTTCGACGCCGGGTAGGAAGTACGGGGGACCCCTTTAGCGTTGGCGAGAGCGTTAGGTCAGCTGATTGTGATTTCACATGAGACGGTTGTGGGGATTGTGGAACAAAGGTTTGAGATGCCGAAGCCGGAGCAGCATTCGACAACTTGCGAGTGGTTCCTATGCCATTACTCTCTGTTACTTGCACCAGGGAGACATTGCGGTGTGCTTGTGACATGGTGGGGTTGGCCATGGCAAGACCGGATGCCGCAATAGCCCCCGCAAGACCTGACGGTTTCCGCGAGTTCGAAGATCCACCCCGCCAAGGCCTCCTTTTCCCTTTATTCGGTACTTGGCTCCCTGCAGATGCAATCGAAGCAGTATCCGAGTCGCGTTTCGGAGTTTCCAACGAGCTGGTATTTGAATCTACTGCCTGGAGTACCGGCGCTGATTGGGCCTGTGTCATTAATTCATCTCCAGAACGTATCCTATCGGGCGAGGCGACGACAGGGATGTTGACGGTTGCTGGTAATGGGGGTACTGGGGGAACCTGCGAGGAACCATTAGGGGTGGATGCAGTGGCGCGCGCTGGGATAGAGATGGGGGCTGGGACTTGCTTCAAGGACTTGTTGGATGATTTGCGTCGCATCTCGGAAGAGGGCGCTAATGAGAGGTTGGATGTGGATTTTTTCAGCCGTTGCTTCAAACTTGCAAAGTTCGATGGGCTGGAAGGTCGGGACCTGGAAGGGGATTTTTCCCCATCGGGTTTTGGCGTCATAAGGATGTCTTCCGCGGGTGAAGACCTCGGGGACGGAGCTGAAATGGTACGAAGTCGGGGGGAGATGTTGAGTTCCTGAGTGCCACTGGTTGGTAGTGCAGATATGTCAGAAACAGAACATGGTTGTTGATGGTCGTGAGGAAAGAGGATATCTTGTTCTGGGTCGAGTCTTAATAACTTCTCTGGTCGAGGTGAAGGAGGAACAATTGTCACGCTCGGTCCCGTGCTGCTTGTCGTAGTCCGGATGCTTGCGTTGTCGGCTTTCAAATTTTTCGTGGGTGTCAGGTCAGTTGTTATAAAGTTTGATGGAAACGATGGTATATCAAGCGAAGGAGGTCGTGAGGTAAGCGCGCTATGGTTTGGTGTCGAAGGACTCTTCTGGTGGATGGAGGGGCTTTTGGGTTGGGGCAGATCCACCGAACTCCCACTGCGCTCACGCGGAGGGTTGGTCGGCGGAGCCTTGACAAGCCTGGAAAAGAAGTTAGGAGGCATATTCTTCCGAGTATTATGCAAAAGAAGTCAAATCGATGCCAGAGGCTTTTTCTGTCAATTTCACAGTGATCAATAAAGTTGATCAAAGAACTCTTAGGTTCCGCTGAGATGGGCGCCCAATTGATCAGAGCGCAGGCTGAGCGTGAACGCTCAAGGAAGCTGATGGGGTTGGGGAGAAGGGAATAATACTGGTCGCCACCACAGATGCGACTACCATGACCAAAGCCAAGCGTTTTGTCACAGAAAATGACGGGATGTCAGAGAATTTTCCTTTTCTTCCCAGTCCAATTGCTCCAAACTGTATAATTTTTTAATATTGAATGGCACCTGGGCTCGAGTAATACATCCGGGCATAACAGCACAGCACATGGCCTTCCATAATAAGAATCAGAGGCCCCATATCGTACGACTTTCTGAGGACAATTTGTTTACCGAGTTTCGTCATCATCCGCCTTATGCGGCGTTCACGCACATATTTTTAGAAGCCGTTCAGGAGGCACCCGCACAGTCGATGGCCTGAACTTACATGCAGTTGGTAATTTACGTTTGTTTTGATATTGATAATCATCGACCAATGTCCCTGGCGCCTCTCTTGAGACTTCTGGTTCTTTTCACACACGTCAAAATTTAATATTCATGTCTTTTGCCGGGCCAGGGTGTACGGCCTTACGTAGTCGGTAATAACTGAAAGATAAAGCCGCTGATATATTTAGTCTTCCAATCACCGCCGCGTAGATAGCCATCCACCCGAGCTCATCCCAGCCTGACCTCGAAGTCAGGCTCTAACCACCCTCGAGCTCTCCCGTTATTACGTCAGTTGACTGTATACGCAGTCTCGTGGCCGTTCAGTCTGTCAAAGGAGCCAGTCAGAGGCGGATCCTCAAAATCGGATCAAACTTGCACCCACCGTCTATTTCCGTGAATAGGTACACTTCTCCCCACAATGGGTACCTGTCCTACTTCCATGTGCGGTTGTTCACACTACCAGAGGTAATATATGTAGTAGCCAGTCTATGTGAGAATTATCTCTCCCCGAGTTTTTTTACCCATGCTTCCAACCAAGAACAACCTCCCCCGTATTGTTAAAGCTGTTGAAACCAAACTCAATGCTCCTGCTGCGAGCTTCAAGCACCCTCTTGACCCTTTGACGCCCAATGAAGTGCGTCATAATAAGCGTCTAACATTGTCCCAGATGCTGAAATTCACTGTAGATAACCGCTATTTCGAACGCTGTCATCCAGTATATGGTCAAGAATTATGGCCCGGACAAGATAGCAATCAAATTTGCCACTTGTATGCTTTTGCCTCCTCCTAAGCGTGCTGTTCTTGCATACCTTGGCATTCCTCTGGCACCCGGTGCTGAGCCAGAGTCGCCAACTCCGATATTGAGGCGTGCGGAAGTCGACGTGAGTCTGACGGACCCAGGTCTTCTAGCTGATACCATACTAACGTAAATCATGGTACCGTTTGCAGTTGATCGATGCTCTAAGAGGGTTAGTTGGATACTGCCCCCCCCCCCTCCCCTCTCCTTCACTCCCGCTGACCTTTAGTTAAATTTAGAACTGCCTTCCATGTGACACTGTCTCTCAATGCAGGGGTGTGGAGCGTGGATCAGTTGCAGCAGCTCTCCGAAGGCGTCCAGCCCCAGATCACAGTCGAGGAGCTCATCAAGTGCGAAGAAGTGGTGAAGAGTAACCCAACGATACAGAAGCTCGCAAAGGCCATTGGCATGTGCCACGATTTTAGACGCTAGTGGAAGGGAAGTTTTGACGGGTTCTATTTTAGGTATCGAACCCCACCAGATCCATTGCGATGGATGGGCAATTGGCTACGATGATCGATTCCCTAATTCCAAGCGCATTCAACAAGGTCTCCTGTTTGCCAGGTTGTCTCCGCATGAGAACCTGTATGCACATCCTCTGGTGCGAGTTTTTTTATCTATTCATAGAAACGATGCTAATATCGAAATAGGATTTTATTCCCGTCGTAGATTCAAATGAGTGGAAACTTCTCCATATCGGTTAGTTTCTCATCTTATCATTTGAACTTGGAGTGGTAAATCTGCGTCTGTAGATTTTCCCGCACATTACAACAAACATCTTCTCACCGCCCCTAGCACTCTGCCGCCCCCTTTGGGAACAGATGAGGATGCTCTGGCTGCCGCAAACAGAGAACGTATCCCCCCGCCCCTCAAACCCTTCGATTTCCTTCCCGACCTCATCGCCAAATCTGAAGAGGGTGGATTCAAACCTAGGCCAGGCTTGAAGCCCTTGCATATTTCCCAGCCTGACGGGGTCAGCTTCACTCTGAGCGGTAATGTCCTGGAGTGGCAAGGCTGGAAAATGCATGTTGGTAAGCGCCATTTTCTTTTAGGGTTGCTAGCCCCCCGCTCTCTGATGCAAACCTCACCACGACCACCACCCCCCAGCTTTCAGTCACCGTGAGGGCATAGCTCTTTCCACGATCACTTATAACGATCGTGGGCAGATTAGACCCTTATTTTACCGCTTATCAGTAGCTGAGATGGTAGTGCCATATGGTGCCCCTGAGCATCCTCATCCAAGAAAGTTTGCCTTTGATTCGTAAGCATTTTTTGAACAGTCGTTCATCACTTATTACTCTGCGGTCGCCGGTTTTGGTGCTGATTCTTCACACGCAGTGGAGAGTATGGGATGGGGACGCAGGCGAATGAGCTATCGCTTGGTTGCGATTGTCTCGGGCATATTCTGTATTTGGTGACTGTTGTTCTATTTTGTCGTCTTGAGTATTTTGCTCATCCCGTGTCGCAGCCTGGTTCGTTTATCGGACATTCCGGTAAACCGATTACTATTAAGAACGCTATTTGCATTCATGAGGAAGATGCCGGCGTCCTATGGAAACATACTGATTTCCGCACTGGCGGTCGATCCCACACGGTGAGAAGACGTCGATTGGTTGTGAGCATGGTTTGCACCGTCGCCAATTATGGTAACGTGTTTTCCTAACGATACATGCGCGATGCTACTAAGTCCGATGATATAACCTGGTAGAATACATCTGGAACTATCTTTTTTACCAAGATGGCACTGTTGAATTCGAAGTACGCCTCACGGGGATCCTACAAACATATGTCCTAAAGGAAGGCGAAGCTTCGCCCTATGGCACAACTATCGCACCCCGGATCACTGCGCACTACCACCAGCACTTGTTTTGTGTTCGCGTTGATCCTATGATTGACGGTCTCAAGAATAGCGTCGTAGAAACAGACGTCATTGCCCTTCCAGACGCGCCTACTGGATCAGACGCCAACTACGCCGGAAATGCGTTCGTTGCCAAGAACACGGTTATTGAAACAGAGTGCGGCCGCGACTGGAGCTATGATGCCGACCGCAGGTGGCATATTGTCAATCATGCCAGGAAGCACTATAGTAGCGGCAATGACGTTGGGTATACGATCCTGATGAAGCCTGGTGCTACGCAATTAGTGGCGAGGCCAGATAGCTGGATTGCAAAGAGATCTACGTTCACGGGAAAGACACTTTGGGTTTGCAAGGATGTAGAAGAGAAAGACACCGGTACGGCCCGAATGTGGCCGTCTGGAAAGTATGTGCCCCAAACGAGGGATGCACCGGAGGATTCTGTCGGTAACTGGGTTAAGGGTGCTAAGAAAGTGGCTGATGAAGATATCGTTCTGTTTATTACTATGGGTACGTGCGGTGTCGCCAGCTGATTGGCATCGGTGTCTAACTGTGCGCGGTTTTTCAGGTGCCACACACCTGCCAAGACCGGAAGATTGGCCAGTGTAAGCGTCAATCTGACTCCTTAGAAACGACAGAAATATCTGATAGCCGTTCGTTCTAGGATGCCGGTAGAAAATATCAGCATCATGTTCAAACCGAATTCGTTCTTTGATCAGAATCCTAGTATGGACGTACCTGGTTCCAATGATACCAAGAGCGTTCTCGTGAACGGCGATGGTGTGAAATCCCATTGCCATTGAACATACATGTAACATTGTAACTATATATAACTATACAACCGATGAGCGAATCCTCGCCTTTCCTGGGTTGACAAGCTTGGAGTTCCCGCTGTCGTAGTTCGAGGGAGAAGGTCGTAGAATCGGAAGTCGAGTATGAGGTAAAGAGAGCTGTCCATCTATCCGCGGTGGGACTCCGCGACTGATAGGCGTCCTAGGCTCGCTTACAGTAGCAAGGGTGATAGGGTGGATGTCCGGTATTCATGGTCAGTTGACTGTGATGGCATTCATGACATTCACCACAGTTCTTTAATCTTGATAGCAACGGTCATTTCAATTTCAACCCTCGTCAAATTTAGAGTTCACTAAGCCGATCGAAGAAACGGCTTCGTCATTCGGATTCGAAAGCTTGCTAGACCTTGGTTAAGTCTAAATGCTGAAACCATGTTCAACACTGATACGTTCGACTGCCTTGGCTGATAGAGAAAGGCCATACCGTCATGGCGAATTACCCAAAGCCAGAGACGGAGACAAGCGTGATAAGCATTCCGACTTCTTGTGAACAGATATTCAGGCTTGGCTATACAATTCTGACGCCGAGTAGCTTCTGGGAAATTGCGATACCTCTTATGGTTGGACTCGGACATAATTAAGCATGCCTGGAAAAGAGTAGAACTCTGGAGAATTCAAGGCCATCAGTAGAAGTGGAGCTTGGTTGCAATTGGATACGGGTCCTCAGTATTCGGAGGAACCGGGGCGAATGAGCAGAAACTCGCACGATGAGAGCAGGAATGAATTCAGAAGTGGAGGAGGAGTGGGAGCGTGAACCACGTGTAGAAACGCAGCCAAACAAGGCTAGCGGCAATGTTGCCAACTGGATTCTTGTCTGTTCTCTGCCAAGAGGCGTTTCCGTCTCTCCCTCCCTCCTTCTGGCTCTATCACCAACCACAACGACCGCCACGGTAGCCTTTTAGTCCCTTCTTCTCGTCCTCATGCCCAAGTTCTTGGGTATATTCACTCGAAAATCTAAGCATGCTTCCCCAACATCTGGCAATGCCTCTGATGATCGTGACTCTTCCATCTCGGTCTCACCAACTGTGTCTAGCCCTTTGGCATGGGACAAGTCGCATCTACAAACCCCTCCCAGGTCCACTCTTCACGCGCATACAGCCCCCTCTGTCCATTCACATAACTCAACCTCGATACACGGGGAACAGTACGCCGCCTACCCATCTTCGCCCTCAGCCTCTTCAGTTGCCTCATCGAGTAAACTACGCTTGCCTTTCACTAGAAATCGCAAAAAACCTCCGCCGACAGCAGCAATGACATCCACAACGTCGGTTAATACGACCGAGACACACTCCGTAACACACCGGGAATTTCACTCCGCCTCCCGTCCTTCCTTGCCATTGGGCCCAGAGCGGTCTAGTTTTGCATCCGACGGTGAATTGACAGATTTACGTCGCCTTCGGCCACCACCGTCAAAGTCGGCTATTTTTGCGGCATATGCAGATCCACATAGTGCTTTATCTACACGGTCTCTTCCAAATGATGCCTCCCAACCGTTCGCGCTTGAACAACTATCCTTCCCAATCAACACCGTTCCGCCTGCCTCTGATATATGTGTTTCAATGTCCACACCTGATTCCGCAACGAAAAAGTCCTTTTTTTCGTGGACGAAGTCTCCTGCGCCTATAAAATTGGCAAAGTCAAGGTCAAAGTCGACTCCTCCCTCACAAACAGTTGAAGACACAATAACGGATGCTTCATCGAGTGATTTCGCCAGTTCTTCGTTTAATCTTAAATCTTTCAGACATGTTGGTCCCGCCTCAGCACCCGACACTCCGGTGCCCACCACTACCCTTGCCGTTCCTACTTCGTCTCCATTACCAAGACCACGCGGTCCGAGTATGGGAGAGTCCTCGCAACGGATATCTGTTGCCGCCTTTCGAGAAGCGCAAGCTCGGCGCAGCATGGCCAATTCTCCTGTGCCCTCGTTCCGGTCCTCAAGCCCCTTCAGTGCTCCCTCTGGCCCTCAGGAGGTAGGGGGCTCCAGTGGACGAGCCAGCCCACGTTTGTATCCTGCAAGGTCATCGTTTATCCAGGATAGCCGCCGATCAAGTCAAAATCTGCAAAGGAGCAACAATAAGGGAGCGTTTGTGTCTGATTCTGATCCTGACACTAGCTCTGCGTTGGGTGATAGTGATGAGGATAGTGACCGGGAACGGACAGTTACTCAACGTGGTGTGTGGAACGGTAAGGCAAGGGCTAAGAGTGAGCTGGGTCATGGGTCATCAAGGCAAGAGAGCTCAGAAACGCGCTCTGAAGCGCATTATGCGCGACCTCAATCTCGTCAACGAGCCAGCGTGTCAACTAGTGCTCTCGTGCCCTCTAGTGATGCGAAGAGGGCCAGTATACTTGTCAATTCTAATAGTAATGACTCAACAGCCGGTATGTTGTTACCGGTTCGTTGACTTTCTTACTTCCTTGCTCATGAACTGTGCACAGAACCCCAACAGAACTCATGGCATATTCGAGAGGGTTCTGTCCGGCCGACATCATCGTCCTCCAGCTCATCATCTGAAGATGATGCACCATTAGCTACTCTGGTCCCTCCAAGGCGACCCGGCAGCGCGTTGTCGACAGCATCAGGGTCATCCCTTCGTAGTTCTCAGAATCGGAACCGCTCAAACATCACTTTACCTCCAGCAAGAGCCAAACCCCTCATTGACATTAGTGAAGTCATGGGTGGCAAGCCATCTTCTCTGCCTGCCATGGAAGGCAGAAAGGAGGAGCTATCGGAAGATAGGGGGTTTACGCGAGGTAACACATTGCTGTCTGTCTCTGCTAACCCCAATGCGTCTCCATCTTCCGGTGGGTCTGACTTACCGATGTCTTGTGGGCTTTGTCTGAAAGTGTTTTGTCAGGTGCGAGGATCCCGGCTCCGATAAACACGACCTTCATTACGTCAAGTCCTCACACACTTTCACCGACAGAAAGTGTCAACTCGAGTGGCTTTGTAACTGCGCCTTCGTCCGTCAAGACGCCATATGGCCGATTCTCTCCTGCCCCTACGGCTACAGAACAGGCAGCCGCCAGACGAGACATGCTGAGTGACCGCTTGGCGAGAGCTACCAAGGGTGCATCATCCGCAGTGAACTTCCCCAGTCCATTGTCAACACCACTGGCGACTCCCAGTCGTAACGACGCGCCCACCGCCGACGTGACAAAACAAACGGCGTTTCCAAGGACTTCGGCCTCCCCTCAGTCATCATTTGAGCTGTCTAAGAGTCCTAGTCCTTCTAGCCTAGCTTTGCGGCGGTCCGTGGACCTGACCAGCTCCGTCCCTCCTAGGATTCCAGCGCTTCAGAAAATGAACCCTAGTCCACCTGATGAGGAACTGATGCAAATGCTTGGTGCAAGCGTCAAATTGATTTCGATAACGGGTGAGAGCTCGCCAGAGGCAACTAACGTTCGCGACGATTCTGAGAGCGACGAAAGCGATGAAGAATCTTCAGATGATGATGACAATCAAAATATCCCAGAAAGTCAACAAGACGATGAAAAGGCCACTGACGAGTGGGAGAAGGTTGACCCCGGAGAAGTGAACGGTAAAGAAGAATATAAGGGCAGAGACACTATTCGGAGAAACAAAGTCTTGGGCCGGGTGAAAGACAAGGGCAAAGAAAAGGAGGTCAACGTAGACGAACTTGCACCAAAAGTGACTGAGCCTGCAATTGCACCTATTCCTATCAAGCAGAGAGCCCCTACCCCCTCATTCAGCGTCATGTCTCGCCCGCCGCTAGTCAGGAGTGCCTTGGCGCCATCCATGAGTGGATCAGGTTTCGACCCTGCGTCTAGGTCAGGATCCACGTCGGCTGTGCCCTCCTCCACTTCAAGTACGAGTAGCAGCAGTAGTGGTACTAAAACAAGGCGCCGGAGCAGTACTCTCCTGAATCCTAGCTTGGGCTCTTTAGAGTTTCCCGATCCGAAACCATCAAATACCTCGCTTTCTCCCGCGGGAATCGGTGATGCAGCACGCGCTCGTGCGGCAGCGTTGAGTGCGCCTGCTCTTCGCTCGCCAGCCATGAGCAGGGGGTCTGGCATTTCCAGAGGTTCCGTCCAGGACCCAGGTTCTCATGTGGAATCGAATCGATCGTCTATAATAGACAATTCACCCAACTTGGGAGGGCGGCCAAGGAGCAGCACCATGGTGGCCGCTATCAATATTCCCGTCAACGTACCTTCCGCGCCGACCATGCCTATACGGCCGTTCGCTCGAAGAGAAAGCCCTGCTAGTTCTGGCGATTCAAGCAGTGGGCGGGCCCCGTTAACGCCTAGAGATGGTAGCGATGTTGGAAGTGCTGGTGGCAACAGCAAAGCCATGAGGGCCACTCAAGGGGTGAGGTACGCAAAGAGAAGAAGTGTCTCCTTTGAGGATGAGCTTAGGGATGACGATGATGCACCGTCCTTAGTTCAAGGAAAAGGAAAGATGGTCCACAAGGAGAGTAAAGATCTGAGCGAAGAAGAGAAGAGAAGAGAACGGCGAAGGGGTGAAGCCAAGGCCGCTATTGAGGTGTGTTTCAATCTCTCAGGCCATACCAATTATGACTGAGACTTGAGCGGAAGCTTGGTAACGTCATCAATGGCCGTGGACCTGTCGTCGACGATGAGGGAGAGGATATGCCAACAAACCAAACTACGCAGCCCCGCATGTCTACTCTGAATCCGATGATGGCGATGGGTGGTGGAATGAACCCCATGCAAATGGGTTCTATGCCAACCTGGAACGGACCCTGGAACAATGCCATGGGTCAACGACCAATGATGAACGGGCCACAATTTATGTTGACCCCAGCCCCTGCTGATCCTTCGCTAATGGCAGCACATCAACAAGCAATGATGATCGCGAAGCAAGCATATCAAATGGCCGTTGCTCAGCAAGCTGTGGTTGCTGCCGGTGACGAATGGGAGCGAGGATCGGTGGCGAGTGGATTTTCTCCATTCGGTGGAGGGATTTCCAGCCCGCATATGGCGCCGGCATACGGAGTGGGGATGAACATGAATATGAACATGGGTATGATGGGCATGGGGGCCAATTGGCCCTCGGGCGGCTCTACCATCTACCCCTCAACTGCGCGGCCCGTGTACGGTGGGATAAGTGGGGCAAGGAGTGATTATGGGGGTATTGGCAGTGGAGGAGGTGGGTGGAGTTCGTCCAGAAGCACGTACGGTGAAACGTTTGGTCCTCCAACGGGGAGAGTCCCAAAATCCGGAGTAGCAGAGTACAGTTGGCGCGATTCCACCCACCATCCGCCTGTTCCCCCTATCCCATCGCATGCGCAAAGTAGTACTGGAGGACGAACTTCGACGCCGAGGGCGAGAACAACGAGTCAGCCAGCATCGGCCCGCAATGGTACAAGAAGAGCGCCACCACCACCGTCAAGCTGGAAAGGAGCATAATGGCTTCTTGCCCTCTTGCCTTAAAATTGTGGCACGGCATTATATCTCATGACACTCTGGATGTTTTGACATTGCATTTCCTTTTTTTTTTTTGGCATTACTCCCAATCGTGGGGGTCTTTTTCATCGTATTTTGGACGGTAATATTCATATTTATCCAGTACCTCGTAATACCTTTTGAACATTCCCCTCATTAGTTCCCCCTCCACATTGACCATGCTTCCTCGGCCACCACCGTATTCGCTTATCAATATTCCATTGCTTATCGTCCGAGCTCATGCTGCTTGTATGAGTCAATCCTTTACCTTGTTCTTGCATTCATTGCCCTCCATTTTTTGAACATTCGTTGCCTCGCCTCGGGCCTATTTATGCTCGAATTATTCCATGGATCGTGGTACCTGTTGCCAACGCGCAAAGTATTAGCGCATATCATGACCGTCATTCTCTAGAATACCAGCCTGCAATCAAAATAACTTCTCTGGGGCTGATTTGATTGATCCGAGTTGGAGCGCTTGTGTTGCTACCTAAGCAACCTTGGACCTAGCCATGGCCCAGGTTTCAAGAAATACCCCCGCCATCCAAGTGTTCAACCCATTTGAATGGAAGAAGAGGGTGTAAAAGTGGGGTAAGATACCCATCAGCTCATCAGAGTTTATTATTGTCCAGTGCCTAATTTTTTTTCTTCCGACAGCAATGATACATCATCCTAGGAGTGTTGCTACACGTGCGGTGCTTTAAAGATGAAAAAGAAAGCAGGACTGACTGATACCAAGTCTCCGTCCTGGTCCACCGTAGTATGTCCTACAAGGCGACCTCCGCACGGTTCCGAGTCATCATTCTTCCCTAGTTTGGTCACCGGCCGCTTTACTGTCGATTACTGACGGGGGATAGTTTTTCACACCTGTACTCGGATCAAGCAGGCCCTTTGCCCTTAACTTGGATGTGCCTGTGAATCACCCCACAGATGAACCTCCTGCATCTGCCTCTTGAATTACTGTTTTGCATCGGGAATGAGGTATGGTTCCACCGCTGTAGGCAGGTCCCAAGCTAACGGATCATCTGTTGATATATCAGTTGTTGCTCGATTATGCCACCAGATTGTGCGAAGTCCAGGACCTCCGGTTGGTCTGCAAATTATTCGATAGGATGTTTGCACCTATCGTGCTCTCGAACATATGCATATTCAAGCCCTGGCATGACATAGCAAAAGCCTTTTCCAACATCTCCAACTTCAATCAATTCTGCGCCCTCACCAATGGCTCTGACCGGTTGTGTTATGTCCAGTCTGTGAAACTCGGGCCGTGGAACTGGGTATATGAGCCGCCTGAACCCCCTTCACCTGGGAATACTAGGGCGAAGTCTTCACATTGGAAATCGGTTCTGACATCACCTATACATGGCTTTATGGATGCCCTTCTGGGTCCAGAAAGTCTGACATGGCGTATCCGCGAGGGAAGACGTCGAAATGAAGTCAAACGTTGGGTTAGAAGCGCTGATAGTGTTTGCCTTCAATTACCCAACGTTAGACGCGTGAAGTGAGGCACTCATATTTTCCAGTTTATGACATGCGCTTGACAAGTCTTAGGTGGATTCTAGGTTCTCCTGAATGCAGGCAGTCTGTGCAGATAAACTTGCATATACTAGAAACATTGCCGTCTCTGGAAGAATTAGACATCACGCTCCCTATCGTGATGCGTTCTGCATCTATGCCCCTCGATACCGGGTTTGAAATCGGCCCAACCATGGCACGACTCCGCAATCTTTGCAAGCTTACCGTTCGACTATGGGCCGATCACGATGCCCGGGGGGTGGTGCTCGACTGGCTCAAGCAAGTGATTGCGAATAATCCGAATCTTACCCATCTTATTCTTTACCAATCTGGGACACACTTATCAAGACTACCTACTCTTTCGGAGTTGTTTGATAAGGTACCACCCGAAAACCCTCTCAGGCTACGTCACCTTCGACTCTCTCCGCGTTTCTATCGGATTACTACGAATATCCTGCCTCATATTCGCTCTCTAGCCTCTCTTGAGATTCGCTTTCCGCGCTCTGGAGATACGAGCAGGATGGACAGTATCTGGGATATCTTACAAGGCGAACAGATTTACGTGTCCGAGATCCATATCAATCGTGTCACCTCGGGTTTTCTTAACTATCTCCGCAACTTCTGCCATCTCGAGGCATTATCACTCTGTGGCCCCACAAAAGATAGGCAGAATATAACTAACCTATTTAAGATTTTGGAACAACATACGTTGCGACGCATCAAATTCGAGCCTTTCAATTGGGGAAGGTGGTTCGAGGACCGGTCTAGCAGGATGTCCATGGAAAAGTACACCCACTTGCAAGAAGTCGTGCTACACGCTTGCCATCGCAACGAATATACCTCGGATCTGGACTATTCTTACCGGTGGAATTTGGCATGTAGGGACTTGGTCAGTAATCTTGTGCAATGCATTCAATGAGTCTTCTTATTCACGAGACAATATACAGCTAGAAATAGCACATCCTGTGGCGTGCATTGACTCTCAGGCCCCTGTTAAACTTGTCATGGAGGGAGAAGCTATTCTGTTTGACGAGTTCCGTGGTCTCTGCCGTGCAAGTCAATCATCTATGGTCAGAGATTTGGGGGAACGAATGAGGTACCGTAATACTGTGCAAGGAACCTGGGAGGAACAATTCGTGTACAATTAGATGTGTTATGTAATCCATGCTGAAAAACGTGTCGCTTTCACCGAAGTACAATATAACTAGACTATGGTTCGTATCCTTCAAGTCCATGTGCATCAGACTAAAACAGCGTATCTAGGTTGTACTGGCTGCTTCGATATGCACCAAGGGGGGCAAGCGTAAGGCCCATTTGATTTTCCTTCATAATAAGTGACGGACGAGATGGGTAGCTATCATTTCACGCCAGTTTCGCGATATGACGCGGACAAGAATCGAGTCTTTACTCGCCTCGTTCCCAAAGCTCATTCCGACCAACACACAACACACCAGCGTCGAGACATCTGACGTCCGTTATGTATATCAACCACTGGAAGACCTGTACATTCTCCTCATTACCAACAAAGCATCAAACATTTTGCAAGACATCGATACCCTCCATCTCTTTGCTCGCGTGGTTTCCGACATCTGCAGAAGCGCAGACGAGAGGGACATCTTAAAGCATGCGTTCGAGCTTTTGGGTGCTTTTGATGAGATTGTTAGCTTGGGTTATCGCGAGCATGTCAATCTAACGCAGGTGCGGAGTATTCTAGAGATGGAGAGTCATGAAGAGAAGATACAAGAGATAATTGCTAGAGTAAAGTGCTTTTCCGTTACTGTTGATTGCGCGATTCTAACCACAGGTTGTAGAACAAAGAGGCTGAGGCTAAAGAAGAACTCAAACGCCGCGCAAAACAATTGGAAATGCAACGCCGTGAGCAACAGCGACGTACAGGTGCGGGAGGAAGCTACATGGGAGGGGGCGTCACAGGCTATTCTCCGGTACCCCGCTTTGAGGCACCAGAAGTACCTGTATCCCGCATTAGCACGGCATCGCCGGCCTCTTCATCCACCCCTCGTGCACCCACTTTCAAGGGATCGGGCATGAAACTCGGCGCGAAGAAGACTAAGCAAGCAGAACTCTTGGATGCTCTCGGTGGTGAAGCCGCCATTCCAAGCCCAGAAATTTCGGCCCCCCCAACACCGATTGTCGCCTCCAGCGCAGAGCAGATGGTGCACAAGACAAGTGGGCGTGGTAACGTACCAGAAGTTGCACCCGAGAGGTAAGCGATTGTGTTATCCATATCTTAGTTGACTAAATACGTTACAGTATCCACATTGTAATCAAAGAGCAGATCTCTTTATCCCTTCTCCGCGATGGTGGCCTGCAATCGATGGAGCTTAAGGGAGACATGAACCTCCAAATATCCGATGCAGCATTTGCCCACGTCAAGCTCACTCTCGAGTCACCATCTGTTGAATTTGGTAACGGACTTCAGTTCAAGCAACATCCCAACGTTGCCAAATTCACCCCCGGGCAAGAGCGTGTGGTTGCGTTGAAGGATGCCTCCAAATCATTCCCTGTCAATCAGAGCCTAGCTGTGCTCAAGTGGCGGTACGCTGGAACGGATGAAAGCAACGTACCATTATCGAGTAAGTTATGTGTTTTATCTAATTATAGATGGCCATATTAACGATTTAGTAACCTGCTGGCCTGCTCCTAACAACGATGGATCGTGTGAGATTAGCATGGAGTATGAGCTCGAAAATAAGGGCGTCACTCTTTACGACGTCGCTATCTTGATACCATTACCGTGAGTCTTTTGCGGCTTCTCGATCATGAGGGGGGTTTTCTGAGATTGTATCGTTAGAGACGGTTCGTACCCAACGGTGGGCTCCCATACAGGAGAATGGACACTTGACCCATCGTCGCATTCTCTCGCGTGGTCAATTTCAAAAATCTCTCCCTCGGACGATAGTAAATCTGGCTCGTTGGTGTTCACCGTGAGCGGAGACGACCCAGCATTATTCTTCCCCGTTAAAATCAACTTCGTCGGGCAAGGGAGCATCGCTGGAGTTAACGTCGCCTCTGTTATGACAGTGAGCAGTGGAGAGGATGTACCATTTTCGGTGGACGCCTACGTCGCAGCCGAAAATTATCAAGTAGTATAACTCAGACTCATTGTGATTGCAAAGATGTGAAGCCAAATGGTGGAACGCGATCATCCCGTAGCCAAGCTGTACAACAGTAGCGCCGTTATTGTCCTTCTGCAGACCCTCCCATCATGGCAGGTGGCGGTGTTGCACTGCCTGATCATGAATTAGATGATGGACAGCGTTCCTTCTATTAAAGTGCGCCTGCTTCCTGCTCTACCAGGAGAGTACCTACCGACGGCGATCTCCAGAACATGTTACTCAAGCTGAAAGGACACAGTGATAAGGGCGCCAGGACGCAAGCCTCTTTGACATCTCCGACACAGCCAGCTCAGGCAACTCTGACCAACCTCCCAGTCGACATAATACTACTCATTGGCAATGAGGTATGGCCTCTTTGGGTCTAGGCTGGTCATGACCTTCTAACTACCAACCAGTTACTGCGAGATCTGTACACCCCTTGGTGGCAATTCAGGTACTTGCGCCTGGTCTGCAAGCTGTTCGATAGAGTGTTTGCCCCATATGTCATGTCGGCTGTCCAAATCTTTCATTATTGGGGCGACTTGAGATGCCTCTCGACAGCGCTGCTTCAGCACTGTTATGACCTCACTGAAACGTCTGGACAAACATCCATGGTCAAGTCCATCTCACTTGGATCGTGGGACTGGGTCTTTCATCCATATGACCCTCTCTGGTTTCCACCAGGGTCTAGAAGGAGACGGTCACTCTGGAGAAGTATCTTGAGATCGACTTCTTATTTCGTCCTAAGCGCCTTCTTTGACCCGATAGGCATATCTCAGCATATACGCGAAGCAAACGCCCGCATGAAGGCCAAGCGTTTCACCAAGCGCCTTGGACACCTTTCTTTTCACTTTCCTAACGTTAATAGTGTGAGGTGAGATCTCTGCTTCATAGAAATCGTCATATCAATCATTGTTGCAATCTAGGTGGACCTCGGTGCGTTCTGAATGCAACAGATCCATTCGTTTAAACTTGGAGATATTGGGAAATTTGTCATCCATGACAGAATTGGATCTGGACGTCCCTCTCATTAAGTCCAGCGATACAGCAGATAGAATAGGCGCAACTGTTGCGCGCCTGCGTAATCTCCGCAAGCTTTCTGTGCGAATTTGGGTTCACGATAGCACCGAAACTCATTCACTGGGGTGGCTAAAACAAGTCATTGCAAGTAATCCCGAGCTTACACACCTCATGATTTTCCAACTCGGGACACCACTGGGAGCCACGACTTTGTCAGAGCTATTTGAGCGCGCATCACCCAAGCAACCGTTAAAGTTACATCATCTTCGACTCTCGCAACACTACTTTCAAATCACCCCAACGATTTTACCTCACCTTCGCTGCCTGAGGTCGCTCCATGTTTGCTTTCCCTTCTGGCGCGACGAAGATGAGGACAGAATGGACGACATCTGGGGTGTCTTACAACACGCAGGGATTTACGTATCTGAAATCCAAATTAACCGCATTACTCCGCCCTTCCTTGACTACCTTAGTCATTTCAACCATCTCACCGCCTTCTCACTCACTGGTACAGGAATTCAAGGATATGGAGTGACGGAGCAATTTGTGAAGGTCCTTTTCCGAGTTTTGGAGCAGCATCCACTGCGACGGTTAAGAATTGAGTCTTTCATTTTGGGAGGGTGGTTTCAGACTTGCAACCATGCCTCCATTCTTTGTCACACGGGGCTGGACGAAATTATATTACACTCTGGTAACCATGGGGCCTGGGAAACGATAGATTCATTTTGGTGGACGTCAGTCAACGATAATGTGGTCAGGTTCTTTTTTTTATTTTCGCTAGTCTTTACGCAACTGACGGAGCTTGACATAGGGAGGCATAGTTGATCTGGTATCAGATATGGAGATATCTACCACCATTATTCTGGAGGGCGAAATTGCTTTATATAACACCTTTGTTGCGTTTTGTCGCAATCATTCGTCTTCCCGCGTCCAGTCTCTAGTCGACAGGATAATGTACAGGGACCGGAAACCCTCGGCCTACGATTTGGAGGAATTTTGCTTATAAGTATGCTGTTATAATGTTTAATGTTACTTTAGTGTTACTTTACGAAACCACAGGAATTAACTTTTCGGCCATGGATACCATCCTATCATCCTATTACGAAGCAGACTTTCTAATTGGAAACATACGCCATGGGGGTGCATGGAGTGTACGAGTGCGCTGATGGGAATGCTCTGTGCTCTTGGGCATCCAACCTGATGTCGCATTATCAGAAAATTCCCACTCCCCCATCTCCTTGTCCTTTGTAGCTATCTTTCAACCGGTCCAGTGAACCTTTGAGTTTATATGCCTACGACTCGAAAAGATTGATAGGACAAGCCTTAGAAGAACACAAGTTAGATGAACAACGAAAACTTGCATGGCCTTGCTGCCGAGGACGAGGATACCGTGACTCTGAATTGTCGCTATGAATACCAGGCTTTGGACTCGAAGCATCTTTACCAGTCGTGAATCGGAGATATAGGAAACACACAGACTTGTTGAAGGGATCATCTACCGGCCTGGCGGCGCTCTGATAATCATGGAGGCTTGACTTATGGACGAAAATGCACAGGTCAGTACGCGCATACGTGTAAGGCATTCGTGCCCCGCATGTCAACATACGTGCCAATCTATGAAATACTATCGCATCAAAGGTATCAAATCGAAACGTCGCATTGGACGATACATTGCCTCGCAATCCACAAATACGAGTTCACAAACAATTCTAATTATTTCCCTGGCGCGTTCCTCACTTCCCCAACGCTTCGTGCTTCAGAAATGCCTCTCCGATCCTTCCTCTCCCTCTCCCTCTTCCCCCTGCCCTGATGCTGGTCCCCGTCGCTCGGTGCCCATATATCCAAGTCCTGGAAGGAATGTCAGCATCAGCGTCGACTGGAACATACCGGGTTCAACTTGAATATCGCCAGTGGCTAGGTCTCGGCATCCTTGAATGATCGTCCAGTCCAGGCGGTGCGGCATGATAATGTGCCGTTGGTGGGCACGAAAAAACGGAAAAAAAAATTAGAAAGAATGGTCGCACATTGGCGACCAACCGGTAAGACACAGCGCCAAATGGAAAGAGGGGTGTATTTGAAAGATGTCACGCGCGAAGGGGCGTGCTCCCAAGGGACACTATTCCTCTCGCCCCAACCGAGAAACAAGGGGAAAAGGTTAAAGAAAAAAAGAAAATTCAATGACCAGATGTCCTCCCGCCGAACACTTTGCTCGAGGCGGCTACGTCACATCCATCCGAGGGGTGTATTTGAAAGATGTCAGCGAGAACGAGGCTGCTCCCAAGGGACACTATTCCCCGGATCGCCATGCACTCCTGGGCATGGCGGGTCTGGTTGGTATGGCGCATGTGTCTGTGGGTGGTGGATTTGGACCCGGTAATCCCAAAAAAGAAAAGAAAAGAAAGGGTAGTATGAAAGGAAAATGTCCAACAGGTTGGCGGAGTCATCGGGTCGGTGGCAGCCAACAGGCAACGAACGAGTGGGAAGTCTTGACCCACAGAGCGATGGCCAGATAGAAAGACAGGAGAGGGAAAGCTTGAAGGCAAACCCAGTGAGAGGCGAGTTGTTTATATAGTTTTCCAACGACGTGTTATCTGTGCATGTTTTGGCACGCGAATGTCTCATCCCGATCGCGTTTGTATCACATGCAAGGGGGAACATGCACACGTCGGTTGAGACTGCCAGGAGTTTCGCTCACAACGTTGGCAATGTTACGGCTGATCACTGGGGAGAAGGTATCGTAAATGCTTCTCATGGTGATTGAGGCGTTCGATCAACCGCTATCAACGTGGGTGGTATAACATTCGAATTTGCCTGATTCGTGATAATCTGATTCATCTTTGCCGTTATCGTTGAGGTTATATCGGGCGTTGATTAAATGCGATTCGTTAGAATGTATGTAATGTAATAATGTACAGATTTGCTTCGATTGTAGTAATAAATACGAGATTGCAGGAAAACGCCAGATTAAACTCCCAAAATAAGCTAAAAAGTCCGTCAAGCAGAGACAGGGACAGAAACATTGACTTGGATGGAGACAGCGTCGCAGTCGACGGCGCCAGGCACCTGCTTGACAGATATGGCAGCCGCCAAAGTCTCGAAGTTACTGTTGAAGGATTTGTCAGGCCAAACGTTGGCAAGATAAATAATCACTGTAACCGACCTGCCAGACAAGGACGCCTTTTCATCTAGTTGACTCGTGATCCTGGTACCATCTGATGCAATCCCGCATACACTACAGGGAAATCATGCGTCAGAGTCTGCGAGGCGGGAAACGAAACGAGGGAAACATACGAGACAATCTGATCCCAGTACGAGTTGGGCTCGAATTGGAAGTTGTAATCCCCCCCAAACTCAGTGTAAAGCTGAGGGAGGGGGATGAGCTCCTTGAGGTCTGGGTTGAAACGCATCTACGTAGGGGGAGCGTGGTGAGCGGAGGTTGAACGCTATTGTGATGAGCGAGACGTGCTAACCTTCTCTCGAGTGACAGGATCTAGGAAAGGCGAGATGCCTTTGTAGAAGAATGTCAGGATGGTGGGCAAGTTGACGACAAAAGCTCTGCCGAGGGTTTCGACGTAGTGCTGTTGCAAGATGTTCAATACCTAAGTGGGAATATTAGTGCTTCACATAATTGGAAAAATAAAAAACGGTACAAACCTTGCGAGCGATTGTGACAGAAGGGTTCGTGCGCAACGTGCAAGACTTGTAGTCAACAATGATGACGAGAGAATCCTGTCCTGGGGGCATCAAGTCCTTTGCCCGTTCGCTGCACCAGGTCATTTAGCACTGTCGTACTCGGAAGCGAAAAAAACCACAGCTTACAGCCACCAAACGAGATGACGGAGTTGCCTATTGCTCGTTTCAGTGTTCTCGAGGCCAGGTCGCAGGTATAAAATAGGTCGACCGTCGTTGTCGAAGCCATTGAGTATGCTGCCACATTAGATGAGTATCATGCGCTAGCGACGCGTGAGCAGAGTCGGAGATAACGTACATCTTGCCCGTCTGACTCTCGATCCTGATTTCATCTGGTGAAATCAGATCGGGCTTGAAGTCGCGCCTCCATTCCAGGGTCGCAATGAGGCGTTTCTTAGCCTCTTCGAGGTCCCACTTGGAAGCTCGCATATAACGGCCCAAGGTGTCGGGCTTATTGAGCCACTGAAGCTCCCAAGGGTAGTAGGGATCATATTCAGGCAGGAGCCGGGTGTAGGCATACTAGACACAGGTCATCAATAACGTTGCCAAGCTGGATGACTGCACGCACCTCTCGTAATGCGCGGATATGTACGGTTTGCTCTTCATCATAGCAATGGATCGGAGATACGACCGTGCCATGCGCCGGTCTAGTCAACACGGTGGTCGTCTTTGTCGTCTTGTTCTGCTTGTTCTGGTTCTTGGTCATGGCGGGTGGTTGGACTGAGTCGAGGCAAGGATGATAGTGGTGGTCTGAGGCAGAGAAATATATCCCGGATCCACCGAATACATCGCATCTTTCATCAACACCACACTCTTGGGCATCGCGAGATGACGTGAGCCGGGGGATCCGAGGACGTCGAGGGAAGTACTCAGCGATCGTACGTACGTGTTGGAGTTACCAGGAATGGATATTCCCACGGGCCCCAAGGGCGTTGCGTGTAAGACATTTGTCAGCAATGAGTTGTTGCGGCTGGCCGGTCGGATCAAAGTTCCGGCTTGCTGACCGATTGTGACATAATGACTTCGGTGCCAGAGTTTCACCGGAATAGAGTGGGATAAATTCGGCGTCCGTGAGGATTTGTCTCAGTAACAATTTTGATACCGTCCAGGTGCGGCTGTCGGTCCGCTGTTTTGCTGCCCAAGGTAGACTTTTTTGGGACGTCGTTATCTTCTATAGTGCTTCTTCACATTCCGGCACTGTTATGAATCGACCGATCTCATATGCAGCGAGGCACTGCCGATTTGTCTTGGCCACAACCTGCGCACCAGAGGTATAACATTAACATCATTACCAGGGAATCCAGGTCTCACCGGCAACTTTTCTGGAAAGGACGAGTGGCATTACTTTTGGAACTGATTTCAGATGAAGAATCGAGTTAGCAAAAAAAATTTTTATCACGTTCACGTTCACTTTCGCTTCTATCAGGAACGTGTATGCGTGTATGTTGTTCTTGGCATTAGAGCCTTGGGCTATTTTGAGGGTTACACGAGGCGCCGTAATGTTTGCAGATTTGATGGTGGACGTGAGATTACGAAGTCACTTAGAAACCCTTGAACGCTGTCCCATTTTGTTAGCCTCATGTTGCAATGTGCCAACGCGTGTTGACGATGCTTATAGAACATCCTGTGCAAGTTGCATTGCAGATGTCAAAACGTGATATGCGCACCCTTGGTGGGGGGGTTTGGTAATGGTTCCCACGAGATACCATAAACGGCAATGAGTGTGACAGAGGGCAACCTCACCGCTCTCGACAACACCACTGACGACGGGGTGCTGTCCTTGTCTCATATTTTCTGCCGTCCTCTTCTCCTACCCCTCTCCACAATCTTTCTCCTTTACTTCATTCTTTAGCCTCTGTCCATCACCGCCTGATTCTCCATGGAGGGTGGACGTCCCCCTCGTTCGGTTCGCCCAGGTCGGCCCCCAGTTCCTCCCAAACAGACACCACCACCGCAGTCACAGTCGAGATCTCCTGCTCCACCTTATACAGAACAAGCACAACAACACCAGAGGCCACCTATGCTCCATAATCAAGGATCCCGAGGCAACGTGTCGTTCCAAAACAAAGAACGGGGCGACCGCCGGGATGTCCTAGAAACTCAACGGCTGCGTAATATCCCATCCGCCTATCAAAATCAGCTTAGCCCAAATCTAGACACTGAAACGACCGAATTCATCGATTCATCGAGAGTCAGCAGGAAAAAAAGCCTTGTTAGACCTGACAGAGAAAGGATCGACCCTGGTCACAGACAGTGGTATTATCGAGCACATGCCGCTCAGGCTGTGGAAGGGAATGAAAGAGTTGATCTCCTTCCCTCCAGTGAGTGTTATATATATATATACCTCCATTGATGGCTCCATATTCTTATCATGCTTTCTCGACTAGCCACTGGGAATTTCCCTCAGGCCTTGAGACGCGGACGTTCCATTCTTGCAAGGGATCAGGATGTACAAGAGTCTGGTTTGGCTATATTTAAACGAAGTGCAACCATGCGTCGGAAAAGAGCCCGCCCTTCCGAATCATCATTACCATCCGAACCGATGGTAGTAGAAAAGAAAAAACGCGGGTGTTGGAACGGCCCAGGACCTGGTGGGCCTTGGATGATGTATTGCTATATCGTCACTATCTGGATACCACCTTGCCTATTGGAAGCTTGCGGTGGGTCGTCCCAACTTCGAGAGAGCCAAACTGACGGTGGTTTCCAGGCATCAGGACGCCTGAGCGACAACGAGCTTGGCGGGAGAAGATAGGCCTAATCGGTGTCATCCTGGTGCTCATGGCAGGCGTCGGTTTCCTCACCTTTGGTTTCACTCAAGCTGTTTGCGGGAAGCCACCGAATCGGTTCCACGGCGGCTCTATCGAGACAGGCTCTGTTGTCATTCATGGGTACGACTACGATCTCACCAAATTTAAGCATCCTGCTGCAGGCCCATTCAACGGAACGACTAATCCGTTGCTTACCGGAGGTTACAATGTTGCTGGGAATGATATATCCTTCATGTTTCAGAAAGTCAACCAGAACTGTCTTGGATTCATCACCAAGGCTACCAATTCCGGTATTTCTGGCAATGGCAATACTCTTGATTGGTACTTTCCTTGCAATGTCATTCCGCAGCAAGGGAATTCCGGTCCGAATATTACTGGCTATGACGATTCGACGTTCTGCCATGTCTCAAGCAAGGCTAGAAATATGCTTTCGACGATGAATTCCTTGGGTCAAGTCTACTATACTTGGGATGATGTACGCGCTTCTGGTCGCAATCTGGCCGTCTTCGAATCGTACGTCCTTTTTTTCCCCCTTCTGATCCGAGCTTCTATTTCTTATAATTGACAGAAATGTCCTCAACCTCGACTTGCTGCAATGGTTACAAAATGCAGAGGTCAATTATCCCAAACTTTTCGATTCAATGAAGGTTGGAAAGAGCACCTATAAAGGCAAAGACCTCACTATGTTATTATTACGCACCAATCAACGCAGGCTGGGGAAGTGCTTACAAGATATCATTACCATCGGTTTTATCGATACCAGAACCATTGGTTGCGTCGCCTCCGATGTTGTCTTATACTTATCGCTGGTCTTCATCATCGGTGTAGTTGCCATTCGGTTTTTCATGGCCGTCCTCTTTGCTTGGTTCTTCTCGTGGAAACTGGGCAATTTCTCTCGCGAGACGTATGAGCAGCGCATGCAACGATCTGCGCAAATCGAAGACTGGTCAAATGATATTTATCGTCCTGCACCTAGCGAATACCGGCCAACTGTTATTAAAAACGGATCCAGTAAAGGTGGCAAGTCCCTTGGCTCTAAGTTGCTGCCAAAACATTCCAGGTTCACACCTTCCGACAACGTCCCTAAATCTCGCCCTGTGACAACCTATGGTATGTTGGACTCGACATCCACTTCGAATTGGAAGCGTACGACGACGTACGCACCTTCCACCAAGGTTTCTCTTAAAGGGACTCCACCCGATTCTCCCAATTATCGATACTCGAAGAGTGCCATGTCCCTTGTGGAACGAAACGCCTATGGAGATAGCCCTTGCCCATTCCCGCTTAACAATGTAGTTCCGCAGCCTCCGCCAGATTATGAGCCATTCAACTTCCCCCTAGCACATACCATCTGTCTCGTGACAGCATACTCGGAGTCCGTGGATGGTTTGAGGACCACTCTGGACTCACTTGCCACAACCGATTACCCGAACAGTCACAAGTTGATCTTGGTCATTGCTGATGGCATGGTAAAGGGTGCCGGAAACACCATGACGACCCCTGACATTGTCCTGAATATGATGAAGGAATTCGCGGTCCCGCCGAACGAAGTCGAGCCCCACTCGTATGTTGCTATCGCTGATGGACATAAACGGCACAACATGGCCAAAGTTTATGCCGGTTTCTACGATTATGATAACGCCACGGTTGAAAAGTCTAAGCAGCAACGTGTGCCAATCGTGCTGGTTGCCAAGGTCGGCAATCCTCTCGAGGCGAATGAAGCAAAACCTGGAAATCGTGGTAAGCGTGACAGTCAGATCGTATTGATGGCGTTTTTGCAAAAAGTCATGTTTGATGAACGGATGACGACCTTTGAGTATGAGTTCTTCAACTCCATCTGGAGGGTGACGGGTGTAAGCCCTGATCGGTACGAGCTTGTACTTTGCGTCGATGCGGATACGAAGATATTCCCGGATTCAATGACCAGGATGGTGAGCTGTATGGTACACGACGAGGACATCATGGGTTTATGTGGGGAGACGAAAATTGCAAACAAGTCTCAGTCATTTGTGACTATGATGCAAGGTACGACTTGGCGTCTCTGAATCTTAATCCGAGTTGGACCTCTTTTATAGTGTTCGAGTACTATATCTCACACCATATGACCAAGGCATTCGAATCCATGTTCGGAGGTGTCACCTGTTTACCAGGATGTTTCAGCATGTACCGAATCAAGGCGCCTAAAGGTGACTCAGGATACTGGGTACCCATCCTTGCCAATCCAGATATCGTGGAACGCTATTCGGAGAACGTGGTTGATACCCTACACAAGAAGAATCTACTACTACTGGGCGAAGATCGATACCTAACGACGCTGATGCTCAAGACGTTCCCCAAGCGCAAGAACATGTTCTGCCCTCATGCTGTCTGTAAGACTGTTGTTCCAGATACGTTCCGTGTGCTCCTGTCGCAGAGGAGACGATGGATCAACTCGACTATTCACAACTTGGCAGAGCTTTTGCTTGTCAGGGACCTCTGCGGCACGTTCTGTTTCTCAATGCAGTTCGTCGTCGGCATGGAGTTGGCCGGAACACTCGTGCTACCGGCTGCCATCACATTTACCCTATACTTGATCATCGATTCCATCATTCCCGGTCATACAAATACCACCATTCCCCTCGTTCTCCTTGCCTTTGTGCTTGGCCTTCCTGGTCTGTTGATCGTCGTCACATCACGCAAAATTGCATATGTAGGGTGGATGCTTGTTTACCTTCTTTCACTGCCCATTTGGAATGGCATTTTGCCCGCATACGCCTTCTGGCACTTTGACGACTTTTCATGGGGTCAGACACGCATGGTCGCTGGCGACAAGGGTGGTGAGAATGGCGATAAGGAGGGAGAATTTGATTCATCGCACATCGTAATGAAGAGATGGGCAGAATTCGAGCGCGAGCGGAGGTGGAAGAGCGGCACCCAGTCAAGAGATTCCATATACAAGTGCGTATCCATTCGGGTTGTCCCACGAGGCTGACTGATTTTGGCGACAGAAACGAAAGCAACCGATATTCTATAGCATCCAACTCTGACGCAACATACCAGCCGGCTACGTATGATGGAAGCACAGTGGAGTCATCGGCCTACGGCCAGCGGTCCAGGCATGATAGTACCGCTCTGCTGATGCTTCCAGCGCCCCTGTCAGTGAATAAACCCATGGCGTCATCTTCTTCGTCAGTTGGAATGTCCCGGTCGAGCGAAGACAACTACATGTCTGATTCAGCCTCGAATGTAAACCAACGTCTCCTGCCAGACCAATACAGCGACTCGCATGAATCCGCATCCTCTTCGATGCAGCCACGACTGGTTCCGCCGTCGTCGCAATATCTTGACTCACCTATACCACGAGGGCGAACTACGTCTGCCACTCCGCAATTATACCCACCATCTGCAGTGGAACCTAGTCCATTCCGGTCACCTACATCACCCGTCGCATACGATACTGAAGTTTGGAGTCTAGATACCTCGGAGGAGACGGCAGGAAGCCGGTACGGAGGGGGACGAGGTGTGCACCTGATGGACGCTGGGCCCGTGGCTGGACCGGAAGGTGTCCGTCGAGTCCAAAGACAGAGCCGGAGACCGACGTCACAAACACCTCCGCAGAATCGATATTCCCGGAATTCTTTCGGTTTGCCCCCTGGTGCGGCGCCTCCGCAACCACACCAATATGCTGGTGGCGGTGGCTACTGATGACGGTTTTATGACGACTGGACAACCTAGTATTCGTTCTTGACACTCTCAAGCAATTTCTCACATAACGCTCCATACCAGCACGCAATGGACAAATGGACTGCGCTTTACAGTGACTATGATTCTATTCTCTGGCTGTTTTTTTTTCCTTCCCTATTGAAATTTGATTATGATAATTAGCTCGCTTTGCAGATGTTTCATTAAGTACTTGCGTGGATAATTAGATAACGAAAGTAACGGCTTGATTGTTATTTGGAAGGGAAAGTGAAGACAAACAAAGCACAGTGCGGCAGTCGCGTGTAACGCCTGGCGCCAACATCTCTCTTCCATACCCCCACATGTCCTCGATACCAGGGCCATCTGCCTCGTCGCCCATTACCCAGGTCCAGCAAGGCCCTGTTAGTGTCAACCTGCAGCCGCAGCTGCTGACGAGGCTACTTCTTGATCTGCGCGGAAGGCGATTTGAAGTGGACAGAGAAACCATCATGAATTTGCCCGAGTCTGTGCTGCTATGTCTGTTTCCCAACGGCCTGGTGCTAAGCAGACAGAACGGAGTGCCAGACGAGGACGGGAACATAGAAGACGAGGACGTTTATTCTGTCGATGTGAGTTTTGCGTGTGCTCGAAAGGCCCACTTATTGACCAAAGTGTTCGCTGTCCTTGTTGGGACGAGGCGGTTTTTTTCCTTTTAGTTTGACCCAGACTGCTTTCAATATGTCCTCACGTTTTTCCGGAACGCGTCTGATGCGTTTTATGGGACGAGTACGATGCCAGGGTTGTTTAGTGCACAACAACACTTGCTGGACGTATCGCCAACAGAGTTCCAGATGAACCCTGCGTCCGTACAGAATCCTTTGCTGACGAAGCAGGCGATCATTGTGCTAAGGGAAGAGTTGGAGTACTTTTCTGTCCCCCCGAAAGACTCGCAAGCTGCTACAGACAAGAACGGGTTGGCGAATGAGCCGCTGGTGCATTTGAAGCGGCAGTCGGGGGATTATCTGATGGAGAAAAGGAATATATTCACTGCGTTGCAGAGAAATGTGAACAAGGAGAATAATATGGCTGAACAGCATCTAATTGACATGTTATGTATGAGGTACGCGGGGCCTTTTTTTTTTTTTTTGGCGCCGACGAGGGTGCTATCTTTGTTTTTGGTTTCCATTTTATTGATGATGAATTCTGTAGCGGGTTCGACAGAGAAGACGAATGGGGCTTCCGTGCATTAGAACCATCACGGTGTTGTATCTCATCGATAGCGCTGGTGCTGCTCAAGACGGGGATAATACACCATCCAAATAACGAGAAACCGGTCGAAGTCGACTATGCCCAGATGGCAACGGCGCAGAAGCTCCTGTTATTCTGGAGAAAGCCCGCGGTGCGTATTTTAGCTCGCTCCTCTCCCCCTCTCTGTCTCAGCGATTCCTTAACGTGATGGGCTAAATATGGACATCCACAGCGAAAATGCTGGTGGGACGGCAGTGACGTTGAGCTTCCAGCCACAAATGGACAACCTGCTGTAACACTTAAGCTGTGGGCTCGCCGGGTATGGACACTCGAGCTAAGTCTGGTGAGTTTGCTGTGTGTGTATTTTTGGTTTGGTAGCGGATATGACAGCATTTGCTCTTCCTAGGTATGACGGCAGTCTTGGCAAGGGGGATGGGGAATGATCTTTCTGGTTTTGTATAGTTCTGGAGGATTCGGTATTAGGATACCATTTAGTCCTAGATACCCACACATGGCCAGGCGTCTAACGTTGACGTTGTATTCATAGTTGTCGCACACAAGGCGGTCGGCAGCTTAATTGGCCCGAGTTTCTTGTTCCTTCCTTGCCCTCATCTCTTCCTCCTGCTTATTCCCTCACGCCTTGAGGCCTCCGCGAGTTCTCCCTCGCTGATTGCTTCGGATACCAAGAACTTTAATTTCACGGGCCCATATATATATATTCGTCGCTGCCCTCACCAGCCCGCTCGCATCCATGTCCCTATCTCTGCCCCCATCCTACATCACCCTTCCCCCAGGTTATGCATCAACCTCAGGCTCCACCACCTCCCCTCTGGTTGATCCAGACAAGGACAAGTCTGACCTCAGGTCCATCGCAAGCGGATACTCAGCAGCATCCACCATCCGCACACACATGAGCTCGCGTTCAGACACCCTCCTCAAGCTGGCCATCATCGACACCGACCCCGCCAAGTCGACGGCGCCCATCAAGCTGATCCGCCGCGCGAAGTGTCCCCCCGAGTTTCTGGAGGAGATCGCCAAGTCGGGTGTCCCGCATGACTTCAAGACGCGCGCAGAGAGCCAGTTTAAGGTTATCAACGGGCTGGAGGCCGAGGCGCTTTTCGACCACTTCGTGGGGTGAGACTTTCTTTTTTTTTTATGGTCCAAGATACAAGGCGACTAAATCGACCTGTTTTGTCTGGGTGTTGATTGATCGTTCTGATTGGAATGGGTGGTGCGATAGGCTTGGTGATCAGATGAAATCTTCCGACTTGAATGATCTGTTGCATCTATCAACGAGGCCCTTGGTGTTTGCGATCACGTTCATTGATGCTGGTAGGAAAGTGGTTGACTATTACATGACATGGAGAGGGAAAATAGTAAGATTTCTCAAGTCACTCTGCACCCTCTGCAATGACGCTAACTTTCTGGTGCTAAGCCTAGGATCAGGGACCTTAGGGGTACGAGCGACCAATCTATCTCAAATCGGGTCGATGTGGACGCTTTTTTTTCGTTCCAGAGCGCAGGCTGAGCTTCCTCGATTCGGAATTCCGGCGCGTAGCTAGATCGCTGGATAAACACTACAAGTACGTCTTGCACTGTTTCATTAGCTTGTCCGCTTAGGTTATCCGCAGGCGGATAATATCTATTGTTGACAACTCTTCTCCTGTATCTGGACCTTCACGAATGCCCGATGCGCCCAAGCGCGCTGAAACGCCACCGCCGGAGCCCCCACGTAAGCGAGTCCCCTGTCCCTGATCTTGTTTGATCACCTAGAACTCTCCGACAGCCAAGGATGAACCTGCGGTGCCAGATGACGCAGCGTGAGTCAAGACTAAGACAATCTAACGCTCACTTGTCAACGGTCACTCTAGATCAGCCACTGCCAGTGTGATCTCTCTGCCACTTTTGAATATGATCCGCAATGTTCCCTTTAGCAATCGACGTACGAAATTTAGCTTATTAAGCTATCGTTTGTTTTCTCATCGCTAATTTTACTTGTACAGTTACGCTGCGTGTCACAAATCCGGACAACGCTTCCATGTGCGTTAATGTGTTGTCATCTCCTTTCCTAACTTGTATTGACCACGGCCCAGCTTGTCTTCTGATGGGAACATTGAAGAAGCTCCTACCCTAGGTGCTCGTATTCTGGACACTATTGCCGAAGTAGCCGAGGCTGCTGCTACCGCCACAGGTAAGGCTTCTCACGAATCTCTGATCTTTCCGGATTGATTTATTTCTAGCTGTACCCCTGACAGAGTCTCCGACATCCGTTCAGTCTAGCCCTCGGGGGAAAAGATTAAGCGGGGCACATAGGTTCGTTTCCGGTTGACAGGACGAGCTCTATTACTGCTGCTAATCATACGCCAAGGTCAAACACCAGGGTTTCTGCGAGCGCTCCTCAAAGCCCAGAGAAGAGGCGCTCCAATACAGACAGTGGACGTTCCAGGAGACGGCACAGGCACAGGCGCGACGATGATCGTCAGTACCAAAGTGACGATGATGCCTCTTCCCGACGCAGTCGCAAGCGGCGCCATCATAGGCATGCAGAAGAGGATCATCAAGAAGGCGACGCTGATAGTGACGACACATCCGAATTTACCATCGTCTTGCTTGACGATAACGCTGAGAAGGACCTTTTGTCTTGGCATGGGTTCGTTTTCTTATTCTTTTCTTTAGTTTTTGGCCAATGTCTGATATTATCTGACAAGCTTGAATCGCACCGATGCCAACTATACCCCAAGAAGCTCAACCACCACACTCCTGGATTCTCCTTGGGCTGGCCCTCTTGTAAGCGCCAACCGTCTCATCTTCCATCAGCCACCTCTGCCGATTGGAGAAGTCTACTCAGATGAATCTTCTGATGACGACGACGACGGTTCATATGATTATGAATGTTCCGTCATCTTACCCCCGAATGGTCCGTCTGCGGCGCACCAGTATCCGTCCCCTGCCTCGCAAGTGCCCCTCACACTGTCCTACGCTGGATCATCTGGATCCAGCTATAGCAGTGGATCTAGCAATGGCGGACGTCCAGCATCCAGAGCCTCGTTCGCCTCATACAGGACCGCATATACCTACCCTCACCCCACGGCGCCAGCGTCGTATGTCCCTGCATGGATAAATCCGCGTCACTTTACGACGCCAGAGATGCCGTTGGCGGCGATGCAAACGCCTCTTTCGTACCACACTAGAGTTCCTTACTGACGAGTGTAACCTGGGGCGTGGTACGCACTATACCCTCTGCATTTTTCTAGATCATATTCAATGCTGTCAATGCCGCCCACGAGCGCCAGGGCGGCACATACCACATTTTCATGTACCCCTTCTGTTCACCATCTTGCTATCATGCAGTGTCGCTATACCATGCACGAACCATGTTTACACTACTTTCTCATCCTCACTTCTCCGACGCCATCTTTCTCTCTACATGTGGGTTATATCGTTTGATACGACAATTGTAGTTATCTTAATAGGGCAATTAGGTGCTTCATTCCGGTCGCCAATTAGCCAATAAATCCGTAATATAATGCAAGAGTTTCTTAAAGACCTGCTATGATACCATGAAGTAGAAGTGGTGTGTCCTGATCGTAAAGAGAATCCGTTGTGTGTGTTGTGATGATATGTGAAGGTATCCAGAAGGTCATCTAGAAAATCGGATGCGCTATACATACCCCAAGAGTCCTAAATCCATGTGGCAGAAGCCAAGAATGTCAAAAATGCAAAAACAGACCAAAAAGAGTCCCAAGCGGAGAGGTGCCTGGATCATAGATGACTCATGATGCTCGCAGCGCCCATGGTGACGCCAACAAGTCCCAGGAGGAACGCCAATGGGAGACTAGAAGAAGCTGATGGCGCTACCCCATTGAAAGGGACATAGGTTGGCTGTGAGGCCGCTTCAGCGGTGAAATCTCCGCCGGTGTCACCGCCAGTAAGATTTGCGCCATTTGGCTAATAGAATATGATCAGCCAGACTGGAATAGGGATACAAAGAGAACGAACCCCGATCGGCCTCGAATTATCGACAAAGGTACAGGTTGAGGATGTGCAGATGCAATTTCCTTGAATGGGATCCCAAAAGGGTGTAGAGCAGTTCGCGGGTACTAGGAATGTTACAATCTGCTGGCAAGGCGACTAGGACGATACCTGTGGAAGACTTACAGTGGAATCGCGGGTTTTGGCCACTGGGGGCCGCCTGAGGTGGGTTGGGATTGCTAGGTGTCGGAGGAGTTGTCGGGCATCCGTACTGCAAACAAGGTCAGTATGGAAGACTCTGGTGAGGTTGGAGGAAGATGATGACATACACAAGTGTAGAAAGGGAAGTCAGAAAAGGCGCAATGCTCCAATAGACCATTCTCGTTCTGAGGAATACCATTGCAAATTTGAAGGGAAGGATCGACTTGCGGCGTTGAGCACTTGAACGAGGCGATCTTGTCAAGCTCAGAAGCGGGAACAGGATTCCGGACCCAGTCGAGGAGTTGTTCGTTTGAAACGATCCACACTGAAATTTCTCTCGTCCCCCCATTACTCGCAAGCTTGGATGAAGACACGTACCATCAGCTTGTTCCTGCGCCCAGTCAAGGAATGCATTGATCATCTGGATAGTGGAGTTGCGTGGGTCGACACCGGGGTACGTTGTCTGGTCCCATCAACGTCAAAATCGAAAACGAAAAGAATATTGGCAATTCAGACTTACGGAAAGATGGATAGGATGGGAATAGATGCCGACGGGCTGGCGTTTACCTTGATAGTGAGCAGTGAAGGTATTCTTCATATACTGAAAAGTCTCGGTGTCGTTGAGGTCTGTACCACCATTTGGGGGATCGCTACAGAGGTCAACTCCATCAACGGCTTTCATCAGGAAGCACGAAAACCCGATGCTCACAGCCAAGGATCCATCAAGTGTGGCCCCTGGATCCCACGAGAGTCAAAGAAGGCATACATCGGAATTTCCCAAAACCCGGCAAGCTTGAGTTGACCTTTACATACGTTCGGTACAGTCAAGCAATTGTTCGCCAAGCCATTATCCAACGTATACGGCCAAAAAGCATCCGTGTTGGGGTCAGTGACGGGGATGGAAGCAACTGCCGATGAGTCGTAGGTAAACTCAGCGTTGTACAAATTCTTGAGAGTATCTGCTGAAAAATCCAAGTAGGGCGCGCGGAAACCTTGGATAGCGGCGAATGGTATGCCAGCCAATGCGTTGAGAGCAATGAGGTTGCCATTGATCTCGTCAGACGATGGCTTTCCAACATGTGTCATTCTTTCTATCGTTAGATCAAAGCTAAAAGCTTGAATTACATCAGGACTTACGTATGGTCTGCAATTTCATTACCGGCAACAAACCAGTCTGTTGGAAGACAGCGCATTTAAAAGAAAGCCCATGCGAATCCATATAGCAACAACAGACGTACCGGTGACAAGTGTGTAATTAGTATAGTTGAGGGAAGTAAAGTAAGTCATTTTAGGTGTGCATCCGTTGGGGTTTATACGGTGAGCTAGGAATTGGTTCACGGCATCAAGCGTGTACGACTGGATGGCATCATCAGCCGTGAAGACGATGAATTGCGGAACATCAGACTGCAGTGACCACAGCCAGTGCGATATTAACGGACGACAGGCGATTCGAATTCAAATTTAAATTCACGGCAATAGACCGCATAGGCAAAGTGACGTGGGTAAAGGTTGACACCTTATCGTCAGCCAGTGGGAAAAAAAATAAATTAAAACCAGCTACGTACGGGGTCTAAGCCTCCTGGCGGGTCGGTGCTCGCGCAATTGCAAGAAGGTAGCTTGCACTTGGTGGGGTCACAGGAATAACCCGCTGCGTCGGGACTGGTCGTTACGCCGCTGATGCTGCCATCTTGTGCTAGTGCTGGCAGAGGTGCCAACACGGCGGCGAGAAAAAGGGCAAGAAATGCTAGTTTGAACATGGCAGATAAACCCCTTGCTCAACCGTGTTGTGCCCGCCGGGGAATGGCTGAAAGTGAAGAGGAAAAGGGAGCGGAATGGAAGGAAGGTGGTGGGTTAAAGGAGAGATGGGAGGCTGAGATGGCCGTGGTGGTGGAAAAAGAGTGGAAGGGTAGGTGTGGAACGAACAAGCTCAAGAGCGTCAGGAGCCAAAGTTCGCCGCAATGTTAAGCGAACTAAAAATAGACGGTGTCACTGTAGTCGCGCTCCTGCATGCCTTGCCCCAAAATTTGGTGAGAGCAATTAATAATTTCTATAGTAGCTTGTGAGTTTGGTTCCAATAATATCCCCGTTTTTTATTCACCCAGGTCCCATGGTGGGAATGCGTTACCATGTGCAAAACAGCATCGTGTCATCTTCGTAGCCTGTGTGCGGCACAGTACATCGAGTTGTTCCCGAAGCAATTGCAGACTGAGCACTCTCATTAGTCGGGAAATCAAACTTGTCGGTAACTCAGCGAGATTGACAGGGTCGTTGTTCTCACGCGCCTCCTTAGCGGTTCCGCTAAGCTAATGGTCCTTCCTCGTCGCGGAAATGATCTGCACGCGCCTCGTGTAACGCTATCAAGACTTTGTAGGCTCTCGCTTATGCTCTTCGCTTCTCAGGTGTCTGCCGTTCTGAAATTTCACAACCTCCCACGAACTTTGGACAGGCTTGCGTAAGTTTAAGAAGCTTAACTATCTACCACGTACACAGCCATATAAATACTTGTAGCTATTTTCGACAGCGGACCGGGACCGGTACATAACGTAGTTACCTTGACCCCTGTCAAGGCAAGGTGATACCGAAAACTACGGCCAAACTTGAACATGTACTGTTCAGAAAATTGTATCGCATATGCAATAAGTCAATATATTCGCCAGAATTGACGCTCGGCAGTCACAGACAGCGGGCGTTAGGCGAGGTTTACATGATAGGCG
Organism: Amanita jacksonii TRTC168611; assembly: GCA_000497225.1. Lineage (NCBI taxonomy): Eukaryota > Fungi > Basidiomycota > Agaricomycetes > Agaricales > Amanitaceae > Amanita > Amanita jacksonii. Next base: position 957 of record AYNK01000841.1, on the reverse strand, counting down.
CCGAGTCATTTACTTACACTGACAGCGGGGAAGAAGTCGAGGATACATCGGGGACGAGGTCCGTTGGTAGCCCTGCGCAAAGACCTAGGCGTCGAGGTGTTGAGCTTGATAGATAAGGCGATAAGATCTCCAACAGAGGGTTCCCGAGAGAGTATGCTGTCACACGAGTGTCGGACGGCAGGCAGGGAACGGCGTGTTACGCGAGGTTACATTTGTCAGCAGTGATCACTCTCACGTATTGACCCTTCCTCTCAGAGGCCGAGCCATTGCTCATCCTTGTTCAACCGCGAAACTCTTCTCCTCGTATGATGATGCCTCCGATGCCACTGGATTTGTATAGATGTGTACATGATTGTTGCGTCTAGCAGTAGCAGTACAAAGGTGTGTGCATCCGAGCAGTACAACCTACACCCAGCAGAAGGCAGCCTGGGATGATAAGCAAGCCTTGCTTTGGCCACCTATCTCATTATCCAAGTTGCTGCTCAGGGTGATCAAGAGGAACACAGCCAAGCATGGGGCCTGCTGCTGTATATTCTTACCAGTGTAAAGGCATCATTTTACAGTAAAGGTAGACATGTTTGTGCACTTTGCCAGTTTATCCCTGCCAGAATGGAAACTTATGGCACTTAGCTACCTGATACAATTTATGATCAACTGAGTTAATGAGACAAGTATAAAGACTTGTTATTAATCAGTCTCTCAAGAGCATGCACAGTTTGACTGTAAAATCTAAGCTGATGCTTAGAGTATATTCCAGTAGTTTATATAGAAAGAAAGAGAAGTCCCCTGATAATGGGACACATAATCTACAAGTTGATACCAGGATGTGTAAGCTATGGTATCAGTATGGTGTCATAAGGTGTAATGAATGAACAAGCATGTTGTCATAAAGAGTGTGTAATCAGACAAAAGGTAGTCTGAAGTAAGGTAAGCATAATATAGTAAGAAGGAAAAAGT
>AYNK01002454.1:0-42620 GCA_000497225.1 Amanita jacksonii TRTC168611 | reverse complement strand
GCGAGGGTTGCACTAGGCTATGACTCAATGTTGTATCCCTCCTGTAGTGGAGGTGTCTAACTTACAGTAGCAGTGACAAGGCAAGCTCAAGGAGGGGAGACAATGATTGTATACAAAGCTGAGGAACTAGGGGAGAGATACATGGGGTTTATATAGACAAGGGAAGGCTAAATAAGGAAGGGGATGCATCAGCAGAAAGGACACATCAGCTATCCCAATATGGAAGGAGACATGTCAGCACAATGGAAAGGACACATCATCACTATAGACAAGTCCATGAAGTCTGAGGGCTTAAGGGGAATGTCTGTGAATGTTCCAGAAGGGTGTAGAACATTCCATAAGTTGCCATAAAGGGAAATCTAATGAAATGAGAAGAGGTAAGTATCGTAAAGTAATGGAATGCATAGGAAAAAGTAAATAGGGCCTATAGTTCATAACAAGTGATGCATTGATCAAATACTGGTAGACCTCTGATTGCAGTAACACTCAATCAATCACTATATCTCAATATAATAGAGGACTTCTAGAATGATTCTATCTATGACAGAATCATACTGACTCACCTATTATATGAGATGACTGAGCATTCACACCTTATCTATCTAATATAGTGAACAATGGGCACAAGGGATAAATGCCATTGTAACATGAGGCTCACATGAGTTGATATGAATCAGAATCTATTGTCTTACTCATTCTATTGTAGCAGTATTATTAGAATACAAGAATGTACTTAATGAGTAGATAAGAATGTTTGTAGTGCACAAACAGTGCACAGTATATAAGATGAGCACTTACTGCTTCATCTTTCTAACCCAATCCACATCTTTAACTTGTTGAGCCCTAGCTCCTTGTATAACTCAATTACCAACAGCCTTGGTAAGTGTTGATTACACTTGCCAGTCCTAATGACTGCACAGCCGCTCCTTTCTACACAGAGTTGTTCCCATTGCTGCCATCATCTGGTTCATCTCTGGGATCCCCAGGATCTCCACCTGAGCCCTGAGCAGCAGGGACAGGGACAGAGGGCTCCTTGCTAAAAGGGCATTGGGATGGGAGGAGAGAGCTAGGATTAGTGGGACAAAAGATAGTAGAGGGAGAGTGGACATGCTGGCTATCCTCCAAGGCAGCCCAACCAGCAGACACAGTGGAGAAGACTTCATCTTCAGATGTTGGATCTGGAGCTTGAGACCTAGTGCAAGACATAGATCTAGTCATGATGGTTCTAGTGATAAGGGAGTGAGATTGCCCATGAAGGGACATAGACAAAGGAGCATGCAAAGATTGAGTTTGAATATACTGTTATGTACAGAGTCAGGGTGGAGGTCTGCTAGGGGTCCATGGGAAAATGGATACAAGAAGAGGAAGTGCCTATCAGGAACTAGTGGAGCAGGGGTGGAACAGAAGGGACTTGGCCTCAGCAACTCAAGGCAGAGTGCTGTGCCCTCTGCATGCTATGTCCTCAATTTAGCAGAGGATGAGTGGGGAAGTAGAGAAAGTCTGGTGAAGGATCAGACAAGAGCTAGAAGACAGAAACAAGGTTGATATTTGAACTGGAGTTTAGCTACATACATGGCATAGTATTTATACTAGAGTGGAATGAGCACAGACCATGGAGGGAGTCTGATCTGCAGGTAGTAGCTAGCAACAGTTACTGATATAAAAGATGGTTAATACAGTTGAGAAGGAATCATGATAGATCATATCATAACAACAATAAACAATATTTCAAATAGAAAGACAGAAGGGAATGAATGGGCTGAACACATAAGAGGGATGAGTCAACAAGGAAAGAGACTTAACAATGAAAGGAGCGTGGAGTATGGACAGAGTCCATGGCTTGTCCAGTGTAAATGCGTGACGTGGTCTTGCCGCCAGTGTGACACTGTGAGGGTGTGACCCGGAGCGTGACACACTCTTTTTTTTTTTGATCAACTTTATTTATGGTCACAGCTATGAAAAGGTACAACATGGGTTGGAGGGTACTTGTGTAAATATAGCTACTTATGTTGGCTAATCAATCCTTGCCTATGCTAGGCGCATAATTGTAATGTGGTTCTCCTAACTCCGAGAGTTGTTGGTGTCGAGTAGTGTGTTACTGTCATGGTGGATGGTAATCCGCTGCATGCCAGTACTTGAATTCCCAGCCCCTATTGGGGATGTCACTGAATGTGTGATGTGACAATGAAGGTGGAAGTTTAGGCTTAGCCACCTTGAGGTTCAGACCTTCCCACAGGCATGGGAAAGGCTTAGGGGATGGGTGAGTCATAAGTCTGGGGTTTCCCACATGCGTGGTAACCCCTCCCTGTGGTCTTGGCTGCATGTTTGCTGTTTTCAATAAGTGTAGTATGGTGGGAGGCCACTGTCCAATGCCTTTTGCACATGGCAGATCTAGTTGTAAGACATATATTCCTGGAGTGAGTGAGGGACAATTGCCCAAAGAGTATCCTGCTTCATATAGTGTGGTGCAAGTATCTGGGATAGCAATGATCCTGTGGTGGTCAACTAGTGCGACTGGGTAATTTGGGAAAAGGGGGGGAAATCTGGTTGAACTTGGTGGAGTGACATACAAATGACAGCTGATGGGTCCATGTGTTCATGGAAGACATAGTGAAATGTCTTGAGTGCTGAAATGCAGATGAAAAGGTCACCTTGGGGACACCATTGTATAAAGAACCATGCTCCATCATTTCAAAGCATCATTGAATGGGTGAGTTTATGTGTAGTGCAAGGGTGTAGCTGTACCAAGACAGTGTGCACTCCTAAAGGGACAGGTGCGTGGTGCCACGAAATGAAAGTTGGGAGTGAAAAGGGGATAATCGACCCCTTTCTATAATGTTGGGGCAACAATGTTGCTTCATTCTGAGGATATTGGACAGTGTCAGCCAGAGGAGCCTCTGACAAAGCCTCCCCTGGCCTGGGGACTGACTTTATGGAGTGTATGACCAAGTAGACGATAGGACTTTCACCGGGGAGGAAAGGGAAAGGAGGACGAAAAGGTCAGATGATGGGGGTACGAGTGAAAGAAGTGCTGAGCGTGACACACTCTCAGGTTCCTCGTCAGGTGCAAAGTTAAATTCGTAGTTTATTAATACGGTTGCTTTAGAATTTGGTGGGTACAGGCTTCAAATTTCATAGCAGCATGAGCTTTCGTGCCTTCGAGGGTCCATTTCGACACCCTGGGATTGCATCAAAATGTGTTGCTCTAAACTACACCTTCCAGTCAACTGGGGATATCCAACACGGCAAGTTGTAAGTTACAAACGTTGGATGTTGCCTTGGTATCGTTCTTACCCAGCTCGTGCGACAACAGATTGATCAGCTGCTGTGATCATGGTGGATTCTTATGCCGATCGCCATGGTTTTGGTAGAAGGGCTGGCGACAGCGGTTTACTCGGCAGCGCTAGCGAAGAGAAAGTGGGTACATGCGCCTGGTGCGTCGTCGTTGGGTTGCCAGTCCTAACTGCTGCTCAATGTTCTCTGGCGCTACTCATATCTGGAGCTGCATCCCCTGTTGTCGTGGCTACATTTACCCATTGGTGAGGATACGTAGCACGTTCGTTTACAGCATGTCTCATCAGCGGTACCATCCGCAATTCCCGCCAAATACATGAAGATGCCTACTTTTTGAACTTGAGCCCGTATGTCAAAATCGGAGACGCAGTCCCAACCACACAAGTTTGATTTTTTGTTTCAAAAGTGTTACTCCATCAATACTGGAAGCTAGTAACACGCCACCATACCTGGCACTGCCTACCACATGCCTCCTTAGGCCTTAACGGTGAAGGAGGCTATCCTGGGGTTGTTTTTGGTTGCCGCTGACCTGATGGGCACCATCGGAAATGATACAGGTATCCTCTTAGCTGTCACAACCATCTACAGCTCCGGCAGCTTTGTTTTCATTTCTCTGGCTGTGAAAGCCCCTGACAGATGAGGGCCGGAGATATCCATATTCTCTAAAATCATACCAATTGTCAGTAATCCAATGAAAAAGGGATAGAATTTTTGCTCGTTTTACACCGCCCTGCGGTTCTCGCGGACGGAAATCATGTCTAATCACGTACTACTACTAGCGTCCAAAAATGTATCAAACAAGTGCGGCATTATCGTCAAAAGTCTATAAATGTAGATGGTCCAAACGAACAAGGGTCAAAAGCAGTAGAAGGAATAATGCATGCGGGTGTGTATATGTCTCTGTGTATATTTGCCGAGCTGTCCCAAAGGAAGAGAAAAGGAAACTGTCACGGGGAACGGTGGGGGCCCGCACGCCCACAGGGTTCGGAAACCTCACCTATGCTGTCTCACCGCCCGATCTCGCATGCTCCCGAATCCAAAATGGAACAGGCTGAATCCGGACAAGAACATGACGAGAAAAGCGCTAAGAACAGCTGTGAAGGCCGGATGGGCAGTGTATGCGGATAGAGCACCATTGCATATCGTGCATTGCCAGCCTGGGAACAACAAAGTGAGATGAGTTTCTTGAAAAGACCATGAAAAGAAAAACGGATCGCGATTAAGGGAGGGCATTTTTAAAGCTACGAGCAAGGGAGGAGAGGAATGTAAAACAGGAATAAACTCACCGTCTCCTAGACCCGTATAAGACTGCGGAGTATATATCGCAAATCGGAGCCCATCGTTGGGTACCATGAAACCCGGCAGTCTCGGGGCCGCGGGACCTCTGTCATCCCAAATCACCAACGAGTACGTTCCCTGCACCAACGGCGTTGCAGGGTGATTCAGTTGATATGAATAAATATCCCACACGACGCTCGTTGCCGACCCAGGTATAACCCCATTCGTGGGACCAACTGGGTAGGTGTTCCCGTTCTGGCAGACAGCAGAAACAGTCAGGTGGGTGGGAGTGATGATGACATCGGTGAAGTTCCAAGCAAAGGTAATGGGTTCGGACGGGGAGAGCTTGAAGTAAGACGTGGCGGTTTGAGGGGGTTTGGTGATGGTGATGGATCCTGCGGGTGCGGTGGCAGGGATGACGATATGTGTAGAGGTCGTATTTGCGCTGGCAGAGGAACTAGATGCTGCGTTGGTATTGGCGGGTTGGTTGCTGGTCTGCGGTCTGGCCGCCATTCTGAGGACTTTTTTTTTGAGGGCGGTGGTGGTTGGTGAGAGAAGTAGTGGCAGTGTTGGAGGCGAGGAGCATTACAGAAGCATGGTTATGTAATGGTGTTCCCTCTTACATAAGAACCATGCACCATCCTAAGGGCCATCCAACCGCAAAACTTGAGATGTAAAATTCACGGGAAATGGAAACTACTGGAATCTAGTCACGATGGAAAATCGTCCTACAAGACATTTCCCATGATGGCGATTGGCATGTTCCAGTGAAATCAAGACCTACAGGTGGTCAATCGCTGACTTGCACGTTAATCAGTTTGTCCCCCTCCCTACCCCGCCTTGAACTTTACGGCCAATTTCCGGCCGAGCCGCTATCTTTTCCAAAAGGAATCCAACATACTGTTATGTGTCTTTTTTCATGGTACTGATCAGCTTGGTATATGATCTACCGGGGGTGTCCCGCGACCAACATACAAGTGATACGTCCTATCCTAGATTACACTTTCGCAATCCGCAAATTCATTACTTTTCAGCGATGTAAGAGAACTACGCACGCTTGACTGGTTCAATTTTACTAGTAGTCCACTGGCCATACAGCGTATCAGTTTAATTCACACCATTGCCATGGCATGGTAGTACGGGTTATGAATATATGAATGGCGATTACGTAGATCTGTAGGCGCCCGTCAAACGTTGTAATGTACAATGCGAGTATTAAGTGTTCCCAAACTACATAGAATAACCAACTGAAGGCAACTAGACTTCTGACAAAAATAGCCCCGCTTGGCGGGAGACCAGAGATCGAATGGCGCCAGTCTGCCAGGAGCACGCGCATGGGATTTAAATAGAAAAAGAACTCTTATTGAGTACAATCCTGGTGCGTTCTCGAATCGGCTAGATTCGTCTCGCACAGTACACAGCCTAGCATTCATACGTGTATCCATAGAACATGATTAGCATAGACCCCTTGCGCGCCTAAACTCCTTATGCAATCAACGTCGATGCAGTAGCCGAATCATACTTGAACGTAGGAGGAATCTGCTGCTTGGTCTTATAATACCTGGCAAGCCGATGGATCCTCGATTCGATCAAGATCAGACGGAACTTGGAGTCCTTGTCCTTGCGGTTGGTCTCCAAGTGTTTGCGAACGGCAACCGCCTTTTTGATGAGGTGCCAAAGGTCCTCTGGGATGGATGGGCCAAGTCCTATCCCCAAACAAAAGGCATACATATCAAGGTGTCATGTAGATGAGAGGAACAAGTTGGAAAGGGTGCCAATGAATGAGATAAAGCCACATTGAATTGGGTATGAGGGCGTACCATGAGACTTGAGAATACGAAGAATTTTGTTACCAGTGACAAACCGAACTTGGGGGATGCCGTGCGAGTCGCGAAGAGTAACACCAATTTGAGAGGGGGTCAGACCCTTACGAGCAAGCTTGATGATTTGATCGATGACTTCTTCGGGTGTGGTTTTAAGCCACGAAGGTGGGGCGCGACGATAAGGGAGGGCAGAGGACGCTTATACGGATCTGAGGGTTAGACCAAGATATCATTAAAATCTTTTTTTCAACCTACAAATGCCCTTTCCGGGAGCGTGCATACGACCCATGTTGGCTCTGATAGAACATCAGCACAGTGTTTAGTAATATGTAAGTCAAGTTGCTCACGGATATTGCTTAAAGGGTTGATAAGAGAAAGTGTCTTGAGGTTTACCGTTCTTCAGGAAGTCGAGCACACCAACGTGTGTGAGGCGGAAGATGCCGAGGTGTGTGGCTGAGGCAGCTATACAGTTACAAACCTTAATCGTGCACCAAGTTTGCAATTGTTGTCGTCTGTGTTACTAACGTCGTTCTCTAGCCTGGCCATCGACGCCAACGGTAGCCGCGGTATACCTTTAACAAGTACGAGAAGCATCCCTACACATATCACTCGAAAATCTAACTTTATTCACACAGTATGAAGTTCAACATTGCCAGTAAGCATCAATGTTAATTGTGAGAAAGAGGGCGCTGTAGAACACAAACCTGCGCCCATAGATCCCGCAACGGGAGCACAAAAGCTCATCGACATCGACGATGAGAAACGATAGTACGTCCCTCCTTGAATTTTCCTCAAATTTTCTCGTAAACCTTACCTCCCCCTCCCCCCCTCCCAGCCGCGTTTTCCTGGACAAGCGCATCTCTCAAGAAGTTCCTGGCGACACCCTCGGCGACGAATGGAAAGGGTACATCTTCCGCATCACCGGTGGAAATGACAAGCAAGGATTCCCCATGAAGCAGGGTGTCCTCGTTCCCAATCGCGTCCGCCTTCTTCTCTCAGACGGCCACTCATGCTTCCGCCCCCGCCGCACTGGTGAACGCAAGCGTAAATCCATCCGCGGGTGCATCGTGGGGCCAGATATCGCCGTTCTCTCTCTCGTCATCGTTAAACAGGGAGATAACGAGGTTCCCGGACTCACTGATGTCGTCCTACCCAAACGTCTCGGACCCAAGCGGGCAACGAAAATTAGAAAGTTTTTCAATCTCAGTAAAGAGGACGATGTGAGGAAGTATGTGATCAGGAGAGAGGTTAAGAGCCAGAAGAAGGCCGATGCAAAGCCTTATACTAAGGCGTAAGTTGGAAATATTTTTCCTTATCGAAAAAAATTCGGATCATCGTGATGCTACCGTGTACAGACCTAAAATCCAGCGACTGGTCACACCCATCCGTCTCCAACGCCGTCGCCACCTTCGTTCCGTCAAGCGCCGCAGATTCGAGCGCCAGAAGGAGCAAAAGACAGAATACGAGTACGTTCGATTATCTTTTTGATGTCCATCGCTTTCTCGTTTCTAAGTTTCCCTCGTAGTGTTCTTATCGCCAAGCGTGTTGCTGAGAAAAAGGCCAAGGTCGCTGCTATCAAAGCTTCTCACCACAAGGCGGCTGCTGCTACCGCTGCATAGAATATTTTGTATATATCGTCTGGCAGTGGCTAGCTCGTGTGGGTGCAATGCTGGTGGTGATTATGATGCATGGTTAATACGAATGAATCATTTTTTTCTTTCTCTCATACATCAATTTCTTACCCCCGCGCCCACAACACGTGCAAGTTAACTATGTATAAATGCAAGTTGCCTCATGCTATTAATTCATGAGTACGCTTCCATTCCTCCATGGTAATATCCACTCTAGTTCCGGTGGAGCCGATATATGGATACGCGTAGCAAGTGTAGATGCTTAACATTAGTCACTTCGTTCCACAAGTCGTGGCGTGTAGCGTTCCGTCCACCAATCAGCGCTCAGCTTTGGACAACCGTGACCCCAAATCCAGAAGAAAGATTCTAGAAGAAAGAAGGGTTTGTCAGCTTTCAACAACAAGTGCCGTAATCAGAGTATGAATCCGAGTCCGCAAACAGCATAGCAACCTATCTATATCGGCGCCAGGATCAAAACCCAGAATATAAAGGTTTGATTGGGCTGCCACTCTATCCCACATCGATTTTGGCGACGCTGAGAACATGCCTTACACAGGAACCTGTCTTTGCAAAGGGTCGAAGGTGACCGTCGACGCCGATCCGCAATTCAATGTACGTCGTCCCCCCCCTACCCGGTCCCACCTTGCTTTGGTGATTCTCACGGACGTCGACACAGATCCTATGCCACTGCGAAGATTGCCGACGTTGCAACGGAACTGCGTTTAGCACCCAGGTCCTCGTCCCGAAGGCATCTGCATCCGTCGCCGGGACTTTCAAGACGTTTGGTGTGAAAGTAGCTAATGGTCATACCGGTCGGTGGCATTCTCGATGTGCCGATAACGCCAGCGTTTGCTAATGAGAGTTTGTGTGGGCGGGCCGTTTAGTAACACGATGGTTTTGTGCGGGGTGTGGTAGTCAGCTGATGCACCATTCTGAAGCGACCGGTGACGATCTGTGCGTTCAGTCGGGAAATATTGACGCATTCACCAAGTTGCCCATCTTGGTGGAAGGTGAGTTACTAGTGTTTCCTAGTGACTGATTTCCTCCGGAATTTACTTCCTTCCTCGTTTTATAGTGTTTGCAAAGGACAGGTGGCCGGCAGTCCCAAAATATGAAGGAGCCCAACAATGGCCACGGATGCCTGGAGAGCAGTAACCATGTAGTGACGTCAGAGCCTGATACCGAGAAGATATTGTATTTTGCTATTGAATGAAGATCTCACACGGGCGCGGTTTGATCGCACACAGAGATATGATACGTCTGATAATGATTGTTCGGATACTTATAGAGAGTCGGGTAGATTTCGGTGATATTATCAACTTCTCTCCCAACCCCCAGCTCCCTAGCTAAAGATGCCATACGAAGGACAGTGCTTATGTGGGGGGTGTAAAATATTCGTCGATGTCGAGCCTGATTCGCTTCCAGTACGTTAGGATCATAGCCATTATGTAAAAGGTTGACTTGACACCCTCCCTCCCAGGGCGTAGGTTTCTGCCATTGCAAAGACTGCCAACGAAGTTCTGGGGCGGCGTTCGCAGCGGGCGTACCTGTGCCCACAGAAACGGTGAGGGTGGAAGGCACTGTTAAAGAATATGCATTCGAGAACCCATACAGCGGTAACATTGGTACGTTTGCTCCAAATGTTCACGTTATTGATGGGTTTGACTCTTGAGCAGCTAGGCGGTGGTTCTGCGAAGGGTGTGGAAGCCACCTTAAAAGTCAATCCAACGCGCGCCCAGAGCGGGTGGCGGTGAAAGCAGGAAATATTGATGCGTTCACCAAGTTGCCCGTCTTCTTGGAGGGTAAAGTAACACCAAAAAGGTCGCATGTATTTTGCTGAGATGACACTTGTAGTCTTTGCGAAAGATCGGTGGCCAGGAATTCCACCTGTTCCTGGTGCCGAGCAGCACGAGGCTGGCTATCGTCGTTGAGGCTGGCCGCGTTATCGTAGTCCTAAATTTGATATATCCTTACTGCTAGCTCTTTCATAATGGGACATCTTAAGCCCATTCCGTCCGTTGGCTGCTATTAGGGTGCAAGAACGAATGCGAACTCTTCTCAATCATCGCTTCCTTCTCTCAACGATACCGAAACGTTTACCTACAGTGGATGTAGTTTTGCAAAGGCTAGGTGCAAAGTAGTATGAATCAGTTCAGGAATGTTCTTCCTCCCAGTTCATTGAGGCTATATTGATGGAGCCTCTAAAAGGAAAATGCACCTGCGTTGGGCTATGGTAAAATGCGGTGTTGTCCTTTGAATGACATCTAAGGAGGCGGTTTCTGCAATGCATATGTTGGCGCTGATCACAAAGTTGGCTGCTGTAGCTGGGGGATCTGCTATAACTCTGATTCAACCATTCAACACCATGAAAGCGAAAAGGTAGACACGACAAGGGATATCAGGGTGGGGGATAGAATGTACGAAACAAATGCTCAGGTGGACCTGGAGCTGTGGGAATGTAGTCATGCACATGTTTTGACATCTTTACTCATATCACGCTCAAATGGTGTGCTCCACCCCAACTACGCGCGTTAAATATATTTCTATTCTACAAGCGAGCAAGTGTAGTGTTCACGTTCAGGTATGAAGGTGAAGAAGGGAGATGTCACGGTGGGAACGCGGTGGCAGCTTCTTCGCTTTATCAAAGCTGCGGTGGCCACAGACCCATGGCGGTGTGATATCACAGAAGACTAGAAGAGTTTCGCTCGAGGTCCGCGGGCGTCATCAAATTCGGACCATCTGTCACTTGATGGGACAATGCCGCATATTGAGTTCCGTTTCATTATATTGGCTCTTGTTCTTGCTGTGGAGCGCCCTCACTATCCCTCAAGTTGTCCTGACTCTTATCAAGCACCGGACGACGAGTCAGCGATAATACTGGGTTGAAAAACCCACCCAGACCGCCTCGCATTCCAGCATTCTTTTGGGTTATTCCATTCTCCCACATCAGCCTCGCGCTTTGCAAACAAAGAAGAGGGGGCCAAGAAGCGGTTGATTGTAAGTCCGACACATTCTCTGTGGCTCAAAGCGCCGCATGCTGCCTCGTGTATACAGCGAGACTTATAACCGACTGTCGTGGCTTAGATTCGTATACTGCTACTACCATGGTTTTCGTGAACACTGTTGAACTCTTGCACACTTGCTTGGCCGACCTCGCTCCGGTTCCTCCTCCGAGCAAACCTCATTATATCGCCGTCGATGTTGAAGGTGTCAACCTATGCCGTCGCGGACGGATTTGTATCGTCCAGCTGCAATCGAGTTTGAGCAGAGTCGCGTGGTTGGTGGATGTTACGGTGCTTGGCGCCCAGGCGTTTGATGAAGTGGACGATGAAGGAAGGAGCCTGCGGTCTATCCTGCAAAGACCAAATATACAAAAAGTGGGCATCCTTTCTACTCTTGCGTGTGTTCCACGAGGCGACTTTTATCTGACGTGTCTGCTCCTTTTTGTGCGTAGTGGTTCTACGATGTCCGGAATGATTCGGACGCGCTCTACAATCTGTACGGCGTTATGCTGAACAATGTATACGACTTGCAGCTTCTGGAGTTGGCGAATCGGTTGTCGCGCGGAAAGAACGCGAGGTTTTTGAATAGTTTGGAGAGAGCGATTGAAGAGTATCTCATACTGGACCGCGATTGGAAGACAGTCAAGGAACAGGGTATCTCATTGTTCGCCCCGTCGAGGGGCGGAGAATACGAGATCTTGGAGAAACGACCTCTGGATCCACGCCTCGTGGCCTACTGCGAACAGGATGTATCGGTTTTGCTTGACCTGGCGAAGGCCATGCGCAATCAGATGGGAATGGAAGGCAGCAATTGGGAGCTTCGCGTATACGTGGCTTCGACATCGCGCGTGGCACTCGCTTGGAATCCGCGGTATCGGGGAGATGTCAGTGGTCCAAGGAAGACACTTGCGCCATGGTTGTGATGTGAGGGGAGAAGGGTTGGTTTTTTTTTTTTGGCGGTGTTCGAATTTTTTTTTTTTGGTTTGTTCATATCAGGCGTCGGATTGCATATTGTTTTGATTGTAATCGTATTATGTACAGTGTAATCCATATATGTAGTTCAGATCATCAGCGATGTTGGAAAGGACTAGACATGGCAGGTGGGAACATGAGGCAGAGGTTAACCACCGGTGGGAACCTCAAGTAGCAATATACATATTACAGTACGTCAGGAATTCAGGCTATCACCAAGGGATCGAAACGACCCTAGCCTACTGTACTTATGGTGGTGTAATTTTTTTTTTCTTTCTCAAGTTCAACGTTCAACATTTAACACCCACCAACCTAACATCCACACCCACCTCACGGACACCCCCCCATCTTACCCAACCATGCTCAAGCAAGTCCTCAAAAAATTCCGAAGCCTCCCTAGCCTCTTCAAGAGAAAGAACGCCTGCCGCGGCGCCAATGGCACCGCCGATGCAGGATCAGCAGACACATCGCAACATGAACAGGCGAGGAAGTCGGGAGACGGGGCACTGAAGCGGTCCTCATCTACCCATTCGTCGACATACCAGGCGAACCCTCCGGCTGGCGATGGCCATGGGCTGCAAGAGGGCCGAGAAGGTGGCGCAGGGGTGGTTAGGCCAGGCTCCTTCGAGTTGGCGAGACGGTCAGAAGAAAGAGCATCTAGCGATATTCGCCATTCAGAGTCGCCTTCGATTCCCCCTGTGATGCCTCAGCTCCCGACAATTGTGGTAGGAGAAGACCTCGAACCTATTGGTCTGAGTTCACGAAAGGATTCGGAACATCTGGTACGTTGCACGGTTCTTTTCTTCAGGTCCTTCTAAATGGAAATGCAGCCTCGGGATGATCATATCATCGAGCAAAGTGGTATTCCCGCATAATTTGATACGCACTTGGGGTGTGCTGGCCTACTTTTTCATTATATATACTATTACACTTAATTCGGTACATACATACGCTCGTTTAAATCACTCGCTATACCAAACGCGTTACGTAACGCGTCTATTATCCACGTGACCAACGCGTACCTCTTAGTGTGTTCCTTTGTCGACCACGATGGTCGCCGATTTTGACTTGCAAGATGAGCTGCAGGCTCTCGCTGATATACCGAACTACGAAATTCAGAATGAACACGAGCCAGAATCAGAGGATGTACACAAGCTTCTTGAAGGCGAGTCCACGAGAGGCTTTTTTTCCTTCTATGTTTGACGCCAAGCCAAATATGTTAACGTGCGTTTTAGGTGCCGTAGAGGCTGTCGCGGAGTCAAGCGATGCTATTACAGACTCAGAAACACTCGACATCTATCGGAGTCTCTTGAAACACGCCGATTCCATCTCGTGTACCGTGATGAGCAAGATCCTAGACTCTATATCCTCCGGCCTGGCTTCTGAGCTCGAGATAACCACGCGCGAGATTGAATCCGGCGATCAACCATCCTACATGTCTCATAAGCTGCCTTTGGAAGTTTACGCATTCCTGTTGCATTGGTTCGTCTCCTCGGCGGAAAAGGTGAAACAGCCTGAAGGAGAAGATGCGCCTGTCGCTGCCGCGGCAAAATCGAAGAGAGGGAAAGGGAAAGCTGGTGCGGGGCGCGCTGCTGGTCGAGGCGCAGCAAATAGGAGGAAGGAGTCGTTCAGTTGGATGGACCATATTCCCCCTACCCTCGGCCTTATCAGCAAAGTCTTGAGGATGCAAACACAACGAATATGGACAACGACGGCGGAAAGGGACACGTTCGTCAAGTGCGTATGTTTGTGTTTCTTTCTCTTTACCCTAACTTACGATATTCTAGTTGCCTAACGCGTATTGCGCATAATGTTTCGGAAAACGAGCAATACATGAAGGTTCATGAGATTAGAATGGGCATTTACAAAGTCATCTGTCTTGCTGTTAAACACCACGGACAAAGCATGGCGACGCAGATTATTATCATGCAAAATTTGCAGTTTTATGAGCACCTCTCCGAACCTATGGCGGAATGCCTTACCATCCTCTCCAAAGAGTTCGACCACGCCCAGCTCGGCGACGAAATCCTACGCGAGATTGGTAGAAAAGACTTCAGCATTAGTGACAAGGGCGCGAAAGCAGCTCAGGACAGCAAGGGCCCACGCTCTATTGGTCGTTTCCTTGTCAAGTTTGCCGAGTTGTCACCGCGGTCGATTCTCAAACAACTTAGTTTACTCTTGAATCAGCTCGATTCAGAAGTGCGTAAATTTTTTGTTCTTTTTTATTTCATGGTTTTCACGCTGTCGCTCTCCGTCTAGTTGTGGCCCATCCGAACATCACTCGTCGAAGTTGTCGGTTACCTGATTGCTGAACTAGCGTCTCCCGGTGTCCCAGTCGAGACCGATGACCGGCAGGTCCAAAAGCAAATATCAAGCCTATACGACCTGCTCATCGAGCGAATGCTGGACCTCTCGTCATACGTCCGTACCAAAGTTCTCTCCGTTCTCTCCAAGCTCTGTGAGCTCAAGGTCAAGTTCCCCAAGCAAAGGCTCGCAGTCTCCCGTGCCGCCGTTACTGCGCTAGAGGACAAGGTTGCTACCGTTCGAAAGAACGCGACGGCACTACTTGTCAAGTTGCTCATAACACATCCTTACGGACTTATGCATGGTGGAACATTGGCTCTTGAGACATGGGAATCAGAGTATAAAGTCGTCAAGGAAAAACTTGAAAAAGTAGAGGGTGTAATTGGCAAGGCTGTGGAACAACAGCAAGACGAGGATGAAGAAAATGGGAATGATGAGGGTGAAGAGGGTGACGATGAAGAAATAGACGAGGAGGGAGCTCCCAGGAAATCAAGGAAGGAAAAGAGGAGGTAGGTGTCTCTTCTGCGCGTTTGTCTCTCACTTTCACTCTTATATCTTGACTTGCAGACAAAAGGGTCGGGGGGGAGAAGACGAAATGGATGTAGACAATGAAGATGATGAAGAAAATCCAGACGATGATGAAGGAGACAAAACAGAAGACGCTATGGATGAAGATGAAGAGGGCGCTTCAGGGCGAAAGAAGAAGAAAGGCAATGTGGAGCGACGCAAATCCCAGCTTGACGTAGCCGCATTGACGAACGAGCAAGCCGCACTAGCCGCGCTGGAGAGTGACCAGATCTTACATCTGCGCCTTCGCAAGAAATACTACGCCGAAGCATTGAATTTTATACGTCAAATTGAGGGCTCCATGGAAAGCGTGGCACAACTTCTCGGGTCAATGAATAAAGCTGAAGTGTTGGAAGCCATGGAGTTCTTTCGAGTTGCGCACGAATACCAATTTGAGAGTGCACAGGTATGCAGCGCATATATCCAACAGGAAATACACTTATTGTTATTCATGGTATCATAGATTGGCATTAAAAAGATGCTACACCTAATCTGGCACAAAGACAACAGCAGCTCCACATCCGAAGAAGATGGCAAAGAGTTGAGGGGTATTCGGTCTAGATTGTTAGACGCCTATCGAAGTTTATACTTCGATCCACTTCCTGATCCTGAATTGGAAGCCAAAGTTCAGATAAACCGCATAGCAAAGAACATGATAGAGTACGTGTGCAATCAAATGTACTCCTGGTATATTATTGAAGATGGGCAAGGCTTACATACGATGCTACACTTGCGGAACTGACTAGTCTTGAAGAGATGATGCGGATCATGATGGAGGAGGGTCACGTTCATAACGATGTTATTTCAAAGCTATGGCAAGTTTACAGTAAGCTGTTCCCTGTACCCTTCAGGCGTGTTGACTTACCCCGTTCACAGAGGCTCAAAGGCCTCTCCCGAAAGCGCAACGTCGGGGAGCGATCATTATACTCGGCATGTTTGCCCTCGCTAAGCGGGGCGTGCTGACGAACCACGTCGATGTTATGTTGAAGGTTGGCTTGGGGAGTTGGGGCAAGGTAATAAAAACACCCATAGAACTTTGAAAAGTTGCTAAACCGGTTTCCCAGTCTGACCTCGCACTAGCTCGATATACGTGCGTTGCGCTACAGCGGCTGAACGGCAGCGCGAAGAAAGTCAAAGGTATCACTTTCAAATACCACAACCCTACTATAGCTGACTGAGCATTCTTATAGGTTCCCTCCTTGACAAGAGAGACCGCTTTCCAATGACCAACCCCATCTTTCACAAGCTTCAGGAGGCCATCGAACAGCCATGCCGGTCAAAGGAGTGGTTCGGGCTCGCGGAGCAGATTATAAATACAGTCTATGCGCTTGGAGAACATCCTGATGTTTTCTGCAACAACGTTGCCAAGAAACTGACAATCAGAGCATTTTCAAAGCGCCAAAAGTCAGCTGCTCCAAGTGCACAGGCCGAATCAGTGAATGAACAGAATGATCCCGACGCTATGGACGAAGACGGACCACAGGAGCCACCACAGACGGAAAATATTCCCAACTCAACACAAGGCCATTCCTCACAAGATGATAAGGACGTTGGTGACGCGTTCGAGCTTAGTCAGCTACTTTTTGTTGTTGGCCACGTCGCTATCAAGCATATTGTCTACCTTGAACTTGTTGAGCGGGAGCTGAAGCGACAGAAGGACGAACGGCAGACAGGCTAGTATTTCCTCTATTACCAGAATCGTTTGTAAAACCCAATATTTAGCGGAGAAGCTGGCGGCACCGAATCGAGGAGCAAAAGATAAGGAAGTTGAAGAGCTGGACCAAGTCGTCGGTAACGCGGAAGACGAAATAGGCGACCGCATATCCGGAATCAGGGAGGTGGAGCTTTTGTATGGACCAGAATCTCTCTTAGCCATTTATGGGCCCATGATTGTCCATATTTGTGGAAGCCCGCATAAGTTCAAGGTTAGTTCAACCAAGAAGCTTATGAATGAGATTGAGAAGCTATACAGAACCGAACCTTGCGTGCGGCTGCCACCTTGGCGCTCAGTAAATTTATGTGCGTTAGCTCTCAATTTTGCGACCAACACCACCGACTACTTTTCAAAATTCTTGAGACCTCGAGGGACCCCAACATCCGCAGCAACATTGTTATCGCCCTCGGCGACGTGGCCGTTTCATTTAGCAATGTCATAGATGAGAATAGCAATGAGCTATACAAAGGCCTCTCGGACAGGAACCTCGTCGTGAAGAAGAATACGCTCATGGTCTTGACGCATCTCATTCTGAACGGCATGATTAAAGTCAAAGGGCAGTTGGGTGAGATGGCCAAATGCCTAGAAGACGAGGAACCACGAATCGCGGACTTGGCCAAATTATTCTTTGATGAGCTGTCAACGAAGGACAATGCAATCTACAATAACCTGCCAGATGGTGAGCCATCCGCATGTCTTGTTACACATTACACCTCATTCGTTCATAGTCATCAGCCATTTGTCTACTGGCGAGCACGCTGTGGATGAGGAAACCTTCCAAAGCACTCTGAGATACATATTCAAGTTCATCGAAAAGGTTTGGTAGAAAACGCCTCTGCCAATTCAACTCTAATGACTGATCTGCAGGAGAAACAAGCCGAGGCAATCGTTGAGAAACTTTGTCAACGATTCAGACTCACGGAGGAACCCCGGCAGTGGCGCGACATTGCGTTTTGCCTTTCATTGCTCCCTTACAAATCGGAGAAGTCTGTGAAGAAACTCATAGAAGGAATTCAGTTCTACCGCGACAAGCTTCATGAACGTGTCGTCTTTGAGAGATTTACAGAAATTCTCACCAAGGTATGATGAGTCTTGTGCTCCTTGCCATGCATCAATCAATTAATTAATAATGTTAGGCGCGGACTAATAGAAGCAAGGACAAGCCCGATTCCGAACTTAATGAATTTGAACAAGTGAATACTTCTGCAGATGATTTTCTCTCTCTATATATAACACATCTTTCTCAGATACTCGAAGATCACAAGCGCCAAGGGGAAGAGGACCAGGCGCTAGAACGGCGGGTAGAAGGCAAGAAGGCAGCAGCTAAGAAGCGTGCCTCTCGACGTCGTAAGAGATCGAGCCTTTGAGTTGACTTTTACCGTTAACGTTTGCAATTCCAGCGCGTAAGAAGGTCCAGGGGGCGGCGGAGTCGGACGAGGATGCTTGAGGCTGTGTAGCTATATATACATTAAAATTTCGCATGTTGTACATTATATCCTAAAGACACGTTACGTGATTCAATAGGTTAATTTTACTACAGATCTCAGCCAGTCATAACCTGGATATTTAGCTCCTGCATATCGTCTGGAAAAGCCTCATATTCTGTATAGGAATTATGGAAAATGCGAACGGATTCAAATGGTCTTATGTTGGGATTGATGTTAGAGCTTCGTAGTGCATAGATGGCGCGTCTGGAAGCCAAGCGATAGACATCCATTGGGTCGACGCTATCCGCCACCAGCCTACGAAGGCAGGCCCCGAGTTGACCAGTTGCTACTTGTTCGACCAGCTCGCCGTCTAGCTCAACGGAAGTGGGGAGGTGGAATTCCTCCAACAAAGGAAGCCAATCGAGGACTGGGCGAACGGGCAACGCGCTGCTTGCGCCGAGAAGGTCGAGAACCTTGAGGGAGCGTAAACCCTCTGAGTGGTACACCATGGTTCCGAACGCGTCATGAGATAGGGACACAGGTGGGTTCGGGAAGGTCCTTATCCTGAGCTTGGCCAGACTGGGAACAGCTAGCAGACGAAGCACCCCATCGGGGGCGTGACTCGGGCAATCTTGCTGGAAGCATAATTCGATGACTTGAAGGTACTGGAGTACGACAGGTACCCTTAGCGACGCCTCGGGCGCTGTCAGCGATACGTAACAGTTGGTGAGCAAGGGGGCTTGCTGCAGGATGCGCAAGAATTGGGCGAGTGAGATCGTGACAGAACCAATGTCAAGTTCGCGTAGCTTCCCCCCTGATGCTAGACAAGTGAAGCTCTCTTGTTTGGAAAAGTCTGGGGCCGTGTACAAATACATAGCTAGCGTTTCAAGCTGAGGAAAGGCGTGTTCGGGGACGGTGAACGAATGGGAACTGGCGCGCCCGTCGTGGATACTGGTGATGGTAAGGCTTTGCATGTGGCCTAGCGCCTCTTCGGGAAGAGTAAATAAACTATGGAGAAGATGAAGGGGTAGGTTGGTATTGAGCCGCCTGAACCGCAATCCAGGCATAAAGCCATCAAATACCTGTTGCTCGACTGCTGGCCGTCCGATGGTTACGTCAACGGGCCAGTTACAGGCGCGCGACAACCACTCCCTCGCGTGAAAAATGCACTGCGGGTGACGGTCAGTGGGGTGGACCGTGACAGTGCTCCACAAGTGCGGCATGTCCAGGATGATTTGACGCCACGAGCCGCAAACATGGGATAATACAAGTTGAGGAGGTAGCGATGCAAGTGGGAACCGGCCTTCGAGACCGAGGATTGTGCACAATATATCGAATACTGTGCGGAGAATGTCCCCTGGTAGATTCTCGATGGGAGCGTTGGAGGCAAGAGGGTGAAGCATGCTAGGTGCACTTGGGTCCGTTCTTCTGGGTAGGGACTTTTCTGCGCCCAAAGTTGGGTTAGGGAGACATGGAGGTGGGATGGACGAACTATGTTGATCCGGAGCATACGACTGCCGTACTCGACATCGAGACCCGCTGACTGTCCAAGAAAAAAACCGGTTTCCACGGATCCCCCACAATTTTCTTGATTTGGATCCAATTTAATTCCTGCCACGCGTACGTCATTTACAATTAGCAGTAATGGCCCCTGACTAAGTTCTTGTACGTGGTACGTGCCAGGGCAGTGCTTTGCGGCGCTGCCTTGCTGTGTCAGCTGGTCAGGCACCTGGGTTTTGACATTTGACAGATCTTCTCGTCCCTTTATTGTGACGTAGGATGGCCCGGTTTTAGCCGGACTAGAAGCCATTTCGTTTTGCTCCTCCCGGGGAAACGCATTTGCGCACTCCCTATGAGGGTAGTGTGGGACTCCTTCGCTTAAGAAGCGAACAAGCCGGCCAGCTAGCTCCCTGTTGCGACGGAGACGCACACCCCGTGGAGGGTTTTCTTTTTTCTTTTTTACGCATGAGGACCACCTCCCTCGCATAAGATATCGATTCTGAATGCTTATTTTTTTGATAGGCTTGGGCTCGACTATGTACCTTCATACTTGTCTTCCCGCGGCAAAGCTCGACCACACGTAACGTCCCTGGCTCGGAGTATGCCGCAATGCTTATTGGACAGCTGTCAGTAGCTATTCTTGAGCAGTACTATCGAAAGGCAGTGCCCTCGACCAGAACCTAGACGCAAGTTGCCCGTGCTGCCCCCAAATCTTATTCCCTTCTCAAATCCGCAAACTGAGAGACCCACGCCATCATCATTCTGTTCGATTAGAAACTCCTGCTATCTTTAACCGTGGGCCTAAATGTCGGCACTGATAACATATAAGCACACCTGTCTTTGCAGACCAATGCTCTCGGTTTATCATGTTCCCATACATGTATGCTAGAAACATCATACTCTCCTTCGCCAACGGGGTCGGTGAGCTGTCGGCGTCCACGGCTTGGGCCCTGTTGTGCGCCGTTACCTTCTGCTTCCCCCTCTACTACCATCATCGTATCACTGAACAACTCAAAGCCTCCAACAATGTGGAACATGTCACCCCCCCATTTATCGGAACACAGAATTTGGAGGCCGTGCGTCTCGCAAGCACGTTCCTCTGCATGGGGTAAAACAAAATTATCGTTACATAAATGATATTCGCTAATGTTTTCTGTATATCTGATGAGCCAGGGTCGCGATTCCTGCATTCTCATTTTATCACCATACCCAATCCTGGACCTGGCCCGAATTCCTCCTGGCGCTCTCTACAGTATTTCTGGCCACCTCTTTCGTCTCCTCCAATATGCTCGTCTTCTACTTCTCGGACTGGTCCGGGGTGAATGCTTGTCTCCTACATGCTGTTTCCTAGATGGCTGAATCATGACAAAGGACATGAAGAAATTACACGGCCAGATGTGGACATTATCAGTCATATTTTCTTTGCCGCTGGCTTCAGTTGTTTGGTACATTTCTCTTCAAAGTCCTCTTGACAGAGATCTCATGATATATATATCATATAGGGGAATGATGGCTCTCCTCGCGGCAGGCGTCATCGCCGCTGCTCAGAAATTAGCCACCAAACAGACCACTGACTCTCAAGTCATGTTGGTCCTTTTCATGCTCGTTCTCGGTATTTCGATCACTGCATTGGCTTGTATGATCAATTTCTTCCGTTGGTTGTGAGCATAGCTAAAGCTCAGAAACCCGCACCACAGCATAGAAGCCCCTTGTCTCGAATTGGAACTCTTGTTTAGGACCTCATTAGAAGTGGGGAGCCGCACATTATTGGCGCTGCCCACTTTTCTTGTCGTTCCTAGACCCATACCCTTAGTTTAATAAATGCAATATTTGCTGCTTACATGTGATTAAACATTGTATTATGTGTAACTGTAAAGAGATTGACGTCTCTCAATGTTTCGTGTTGCGGGTTTGCCGCGCAGGTGGGCGTAAAGCCTAATAAATACTTCTTCGCAGCGTGATGGCGAGTGACATATCAACGAATCATGAGGTCGTGGGGACGGTGAACCAAAAACCCAGCTCCAAGAAAAGTGTATTCTGGCGTAAAGCGTACATTTCAACTTCAAACGCCACACGCATTAGAGGACCGCCCAATGAACGGAATGCTACCTGGATTTTCTCCTCATCCTTCTGTGTCTAATCTTGGCTAATCAACGCCGGATAACTCCGCTGGCGGGCTTGAGAAGGAGGCCACATCAAGTCCTTCATCTTACGGGAAGATTTTCCTGATAGATGGCATCGTCAAAAATGGCACATGGCTGTTGAGTAAATACTTGGAAAGGTTGATAATTTAGGACTTGGCAACGGGATCACCGGCTTCGATGCGCGGAGACTCAACCTCATGAAATTCTGGCACAGCGGAGTCGGAAAGTGAAGCGGGCGTTCCAAGGCAACAACAGAAGAACCAAACAGGGGCGGTGGTTTTCTCGAGCCAGGAGTCTAGCAACTCATCGAAAGCGGTTGATGACATTCGAGCGCCTCTACGGCGGAACGTCGAAATGAAAGAGACGAATTCTCACGCCGAGGTCTGGGAGCTGAGTACCCCATGGGACCGTCAAGGGTGGGTTGAGTATCTACCACAGAGGATGTAGTCCACGAGACCGCAAGCGGTGACCATGGAAATAGGCCTTTCTCCTGGCGTTTCAGGCGTACTGGGTGGCAGTATGGTCGGGTAAGTGCGATATGTATTATTTAAAACGGAAAGCTGATGCTTATACCAACACTACCAGCAACATCCCACGGATCACAGGGTGCTGTTATACCCAGCGTCTACCTTGTCGGCATAGCCCGTTGGCAAGGCGTAGCGCCTGTGAACGAAGATCACATCAAGCCCGAGGCTGTTCTTTAATCTGCCGGAAACACATTGGCATCGTCAAGGATTCGCTGCCACACCACCTGGTTAAATACTCCGAAACCTCGAAAGGATATTTCCACCTTCCATACCCTGACAAACACCGGAATCCATATTCTCCGGGTCTATGAATCTCCTTGTTGAACACGCGCTGTCGACGGCTCGACTTTACAACGTACGTTTCATCAGACCTTTGGATCACATTCAATTGCAACTAATAGGAATTCACATCCTAGTACTTTTACGGTTTGTACCAAAATTCCGCGTCCTGCTGCAACGCACAAGTATTGATATAGATCATTGCCAGTTGCTGGGAAGCTCCTCTTTGTAAGCTCATCGACTCTCACCTCTACGGACTGTAGGGACATTAATGGGCAGGTCTACGACTTCCTATTGACATTGGAGAGCGAGATTTCCTATATCTGTTCGGCCAAATGGACTACGATAAAGGTTATATATATGCTGTCACGATACATGCCATTTATCGATATTGGTATCATCGCTTACCGTGAGTATCATGTTTGAATATGAGCACCCGCGCGTGCAGACTTACTATGTATACAGATCAGGCTGCCCCAAATCTGACAGGTTCTCACTGCAGTGTTTTGGCCAAAGCCGAAGGCTGTGAGTGGAACAATGTTTTGACATGAAAACATTAACGCTATTGCTACCGCTTAAGGGTTGAATGTATTAGGAATTTGTATCAGCGGAGGTAAGCCTATGCGGGATCAGCTCATCGACATCGGATTAACACCGGATGATTTTCAGCAGTCCTATCCTACCGCCTGTGGATCATATGGCTTAGGGACGGCAGGATGAAGTATATTCTTTCAATTTCTTTCAGCACGACAGTTGCAGCAGCCCTTTTCGTCTCAGACCTGTTCTTTAACTCTTTCCGCTGTACGTGTCAGGCTTCCCTTTGATCCTGCTAACGTCGCTTTCAGTCTCGCCTCAACCACTACTATATCCACTAAATACCGGCTGTATTCTTCTTTCCTCTAAGCGCATTGTTTGGGTGGCCTGGTTATTACTCATGTTATACAGCATAGGCAAGTACTTGTTGGCGTACTCGTATGTTGTAGAATGACAGGCAATTAGGGACTCTAACTATGTTGGTCATCAGGATCTATTGTATGTCAGTCATTCCTTCAGCGTAATCTCACTCTCACGTCTTCCAGACTGGCCTGGCCTCGACTCTCCCCTTGGTAATCGTCTATATAAGAGCGGTTCGTAGAACTTTGTGCTGGGTAGCGTGCAGCTAAAGTCTTTTTAGGAATAACTCACTACGTATCCCTTTTCGGTTGGTGGCTATCTTCGCACACGAATGAATGGCTCCTAAAATATGAGAAAACAGTGGTATCATTAATCAACATGTCTATAATACTTTCATCACCCGTAAGATTCCGCTGGCACCCAGTAGGACGTTCACTTACTTGCACTTATCCAGCCTGAGTACGCCAATTTGCTGACGTGGTATCTACTTTCTTCGGTGCATCACCCCATTATCTGATACACACGAAACAGCCTTATTCGTTCGATACATTCAAATTCTTCAAGCCGACTTATTCTCAATGTCCACAATAATGAACGCCGCAGGTGGGACAATGATGCAATCTAGGAGTTGTAACACATAGCCAATTCATGTGTAACTTTGATAATTGAACATGTAAAGTACTTTTTGGATCGATTTCGTTGCTTTGAAAACTTGAACTCTGAGTCTGGCCAGGGCATACAAAAAAAATAAAATAGACTAGGTGAAATACATTCGGGTTGAGCCGTTGAACGTTGAATAGTCATGAAGGTATAAAAGCGTGGACGGGCGAGTATTCCTGTGTTCTTGATCATCCTGCCATCAGCACCGCACCACACCCAACATCTCACGGACCAAGGCGCTGGTGCGTGCCTCAAGTTCTCGCAGGTCACATCAAGCCGAGGCTGTCCTTTAATCTAAGGGAAATAAAATTTGATAGATGTCATCTCCAACAACTAGCGCGCACCACCTGCCAGTTAAATACTTGGAAATAAGGAATTGGTATGTCCAAATACACTCTCAAATACCAGAACCCTTGTCTTGATGGATCACCTGGTCGAACATGCTCTCTCAACGGTTCGACTTTACAACGTATGTTTGATCGTCAGACATTGGGCTAGTTTTGCAACTGATAGGAACACATGTCCCAGTACTTTTACAGTTAGTACCGAATATGCCCCAGTCCTACCAAGTACTGATATAGATCACCGTCAGTCGCTGGAAAGCTCCTCTTGGTAGGCTCATCGACCGCCACCTCTACGGACTGTACTGACATTAGTGCCCAGGTCTACGACTTCCTATTGACATTGGACAGTGAAGTTTCCTATATCTGTTCAGCCAGATGGACCACGATAAAGGTCATCTATATGCTGTCACGATACATGCCATTTATTGATATTGGTATCATTGCTTACCGTGGGTATAATGTTTGAATATGAGCACCCGCGCGTGCAGACCTACTATGGATACAGATCAGGCTACCCCAAACCTGACAGGTTCGCAGTGCAGGATTGCGATCAGAGCCGAAGGCTGTGAGTGAAACAATGTTTTGACAAAAAAAACATTAACGCACTTGCTGTTAATTAAGGGTTGAGTGTCATAGGAATTATTATGAGTGGAGGTAAGCCCATGCGGGATCAGCTTATCAATAGCAAACTAACCGGATGATTTCCAGCCGTCTTAACATATCGCTTATGGGTTATATGGCTTAGGGATGTCAAGATGAAGTATATTCTTTCAATCGCTCTCTGCACAACGACTGTTGCGGCCTCTGTTGTATTACACCTATTTCTTAGCTCTCTGGACTGTAAGTCTGTACGTCCCAGGCTTTTCTTCGGCTCCGCTGACACTGCCTCCAGTCCCACTTCGCCCATTACCATATCCATTAAATGCTAGCTGCCTTTTCTTTTCCTCGGGACGCATTATCTGGGTGGCCTGGTTGTTACTCATGTTATACAGCACAGGGAAGTACTTGTTCTTGTACTCATATGTCATAGAATGACAGGCCATTAGGGACCCTCACACTGCTAATCATTAGAATCTGTTGTATGTCGGTCATTCCTTCACCTTCAGGTCGATCTCATGTCTTCCAGGCTGGCCTGGTCTCGACTCTCCTCTTGGTATATGCCTATGCGAGAATGGTTCGTGGCGTAGTACGGGGTACCATATCAGCTAACGTGTTTTTAGGAATAATTCACTACGCATCCCTTTTCGGTTGGTGGCTATCACTTCGCACACGAGTAAACGGCTTCTAAGATGTGAGAAAATAGTGGTATCATTCATCAGCATATTGATCATACTTTTGTCGCCCGTAAGTTCCTGCTGGCACTCAGTACGACGTTCACTCACATTGCATTTCCTCAGCCCGAGTACGCCAATTTATTATCGTGGTATCTTGAACTACTTTTTTCGATATATCATCCCGTTATCTGATACCCACGAAATAGCCTTATCCGTTCGGTACATTCAATTTCATCAAGCCGAGTCATCCTTGATGTCCACGATAATGAACGCTGCAGGTGGCACAGGTAATCAATGAGTTGTAACAGATACTACCGGTTCGCGTGTAGCTTTTTCTCTTATATAAATTATGAAAGCTGGAACGGGCATACAAGAAATTGAACTAGTAGATGAGACTAGGCAACTATTCCCACGCTAGCTCTCGTAAACAGTGGGCATGGGCAACGCCCACCAACAAAATGTGATGATTATGTCAGCAAATTTCTGCGTGACAACATGAAGTGGATGGCAAACCCGGCTACAGACGGGTAATAGTGTTCATGTAAATTACCTAGTTAATGAACATATGCTAGTATGTGAGTAGTTTATATACCAAAGGAATTGTGGCGTTGGAGTGTGAAACGGGTGAGAAACAGGGTGAGATCTACTCATCCTCGTCATCCTCATCTTCTTGCCTGCCTGCATTCAAGCCGGTCGCGCTAGACTGCTCCGTTTCACCTCGTAAATATCGCCCGACAGCCGCCTTTAACACCTGCAGTTTCTCTGCTTTGGTCTTCGGTATGTCCTTGGTCTTGGGAATTTGACTGTCAAACTGGCGATGCCATCGAAGCTGCAGGTCGATCTCCGCTACGCGCATGCTTTCCAAGGCCTCCAGTGTGGTGTGAGGGACTACTGAAGCTAGCTTTGCCTGGGCAGCCACCTTCCGCTCCTTTCTTTGAGCATCAAGCTCTCGGTTTTTCTCAGCCAATTCCTTGTCATATTTGGCCTGTTCCTTTCGACGCATCTGCTCGTCACCTCGCTGATCCTTCTCCCGTGCCTTTTTGCGCAGGTTCTTTTGTTCTTCTTGTCCAAGGACATCTGCTATATATGACCCGGTCGCGTTTTTCTTGTACATGAAGCGGGAATTGAAGTGGGAGAGAGACATATGAGGAGCACGACGGAATGAGGTACGCATTGCTTCCCTGCAGACTGCCATTCAAGCTTGCAAGGTGGGCCTTCTGCTTGTTGCTCCGGCGCTTGAATGGGTTCCAACGGGTATGTTTTGAGGGCCGCAATCGCATCTGGCAAGCATAGGCTATCTTGTCGAAAAGGCCCCTAAGTGATTAGTCAGCAAATGGTCTGAGCTATCCGCGATGGACTGCTGGACGTCCACCACATCCACAAGGGGTTATAATTTCTACCGGGATTTATGTTTTTTGGCCTTCCACGTGTATTCTATGTAAAATATTTTGATATTAGACCCATATACAATGGATAAAGATACTAAGTTGGGAGCATCATGATATACTAGCAAAACTTTACAAAGAATACACATATTTCACAAGTTGGCACCAGTCTCTATTAATACATGTCCTATAGTTTTGTGATGCTGCGTCTACAATTGACAGTTGCTTAATGAGACATTAAGCCCACATGTCAACGCGTCACGTCGGAGTTCCAAAATTGGCAGGCTATTGCCCGTCCCCATAAACAGCACCCTCATGCTCTCGCCAAGGCTCCGCACTCCAGTATTTTCCTGGAAGCTACCTTCAACACGGCCATCCACTGACAGGCCAAGAACAGCTACCGTAAAAGACGTGGAAATGAACGGACTCTGGATATTTCTTGGCATGCCAAGCACAAAACACAACAAGCCAAGAGTCCGTTGTAGCAGAAGAATACGCAGAAGGAAAGAGTTTGACAGCTTCGACATGCCGCGTTCCCGGACAGGTCCTTATCCATCAGCGTGAAAACATTAATGCTTGGGTAGCACCTGATTTCTTTCCAATCAACTTCTTGGCTCTGGAGGCATAACATAAAATGCTAGCTCGCAAGGGCTAGGTCGCCCATTGCGTCCATGTGCACCTACCCTACAATTTCCATCGGCTTCTTCGGTAAAATGGGACATAGGGTACTTTCCCTTGTGTCCTTGGTATTTGCATACTCTGTCAGCTTTGGCCTCCCTTTCTACTACCATCGTCGCATTTCCTGCCAACTTGGGGGTGACGATGACGCTCGTGAGGCGGGACTGGAGGAGGACGTCGATCATGAGGCCCTTTTTGTCCATTTTATCGAGGGTTGGAAGACTATACGCCTCTCGGCCAGTTTCCTTTGCATTGGGTAAGAGATGTCACCTTCCGTAGAAGTATGTTCATAAACGCACCACACGCCAGGGTTGGGATTCCGGCGTTCTCTTCTTACAATCAAGTTCGGCCACGAACACTCCCTGATTTACTTTTAATACTTTCCGTCATTTTCTCGGCCACGTCGTTTGCTTCCTCGACGATGCTCATCTTCTGCTTTATGGACTGGCCGAAGGTAATTCTAGCTTCTTTTGATCGTATGCCTCGTTGAATATACCAAAGGACGTAAAATGGTTGAAAGATAAGCGGTGGGCCTGGTGCGCCACATTTTCCGCCCCTATCGTATTTATCATATGGTTTGGCCTACCAATTTGAGGATCTTGTTTCTGATACTGACCCCTTGCTCAGGAGCATGGCCTCCCTCTTAGGAGGGGGTGTAACATTTGCGGTTCAAGTCGTCATCATCCAACCTGCCTTTCCGAACGATAACTCCCAAATTCTATTCGTCGTTGTCTTGGTTATCCTAAGCATCATAGTTACCTGGCTGTTCTACATGACCACCCTCCTTCTGCGCTCGTGATAGCCCTTCCTGCAATCTCGCCTCTGCTTTCATCAGGATATCGTTCCTATCCTGTTTACGGTTTCTTCGCGCTTGGTCCTACATTATGCTACGTGAAACATCAAACCTTTCAATTTTCAATATCTATAATGTAGCCACTAGATAGCAACTTAAAAATGCAGTTCAATTGTTTTTTTACAGACCCCCGCTTGAGTTCGGAAAACATTTATATTCTATAACGGACAGAAAAGCATTTGCGACGATGAGCGGTTATTTATATAAACGAGAGTGACGGTTATGTAAAAGTCCAATCAAGCATGCGAGTTGCTAAAAGCAGTCTACGGAAAGGGCTGTGGTCAACGTGATATGTACAATAATTAGCAGGCTGAAAAGAAACGCGGATAAATGTTTAAGTGATTCAGCGTCTAGAGGATAAAACGATGCAAAATGCCGGGATACGAAAAATGCGATCTATCTATAATGACGAGATAGATAATACATACAAGCCACACGGCAAAAACGTACGAACCCCGAAGGAATTAAAGACGGACAATGTGAAGCCGGAATACTGCTCGAGAAAGGATCGCCATCATTTCGCTTCGCCTTCACCAAACAAGGGCCGCCGGATTTCGCCAGTTTGTGGGAAGTTTCAGGAATGTGACCCGGCCGCGGCGAGAAGTTATGCAGGGAATTGGGTGACTTTATTCGGATTTGAACTTCTCACCACCTTCACCACCACGCATAATGGCCTTCATGAAGTTGAAGAACCTCTGTGAATACTCTGCAGGCGGGACGGGGCTAATCTTGTGCTATATAAAAAAATTGTCAACATCTGGACCTGTCTCTTGCTCTCGGAGGTCTACTTACCCTATCAGCACTGAGGCCTTTCCAACAACCTTCCAGCTTCTTCACTGTCGTCCACGGAGTAAGAATATCTATGATCCCAAGGTAGTAAATCGTGGGTTCAGGCTCGTTAGCCTCGTCAGTAGCGCGTAAGCCACCTTCATCTTGGTAGAAAAGGAAGTGGGCCCGTGCATCATCAATATCCTCGTCTGGCAACTTGACTGTGTTCCTGCCCTCTCCAAGACTTTTTGTCTGTGAATTCCGCATTGCTCGTCGAACAAGAGCTGCATTTGTTGGTACCGAGCCTGACCTGCGGTGAGCGCGGGGGATGTCCGGCTGTTGTCAAGTCAGGCGCTGTCTTGGCAACAGACAGTAGAGAGAGAGAGAGAGATACCCACCGAAAACACTTTGAGTGTGTTCTTGCGTAGATTATCCTTGTTCCCTCTGCGCATATTATGAATCCCGACCAAAAGACTGTAATCCATCACTTGAATGCTCTTCAAAAACTCGGCGTCTCGTCTTATCTGCTCCGTCAATAATGCCCTCTTCTCGGGACCCAATTCTAGCATCTTGGATCTATTAATCCAATTTAGATCCTTTAAGACAGCCCGAGGGTTCTGGCAAGCCTTGTCTTCAGGGTACAGCCTCCCTACTGTGCTCCCCTTTAGGTCATATGTCTCATGAATATCCCTATGGGGTGGGAACAAGTTGTTCATGATGACGAAATGGATCTTCCGGCCCCTAGGTAACTTGACACGATGAAGGCCGTAAAACCGGCTAAGGAGCGTATGGGGGTTGGTGTGGACATGTTTATAGTACTTTTCAAGAATGGAAAGAAGGAACTTGTGCTCAGAGTGGCGAATAGTTTTGATGATGTATCGGTAGTCCCGGGAGAAGTAGAAAAAGGAGCCAGATTTGCCTGGCGATCCTAGCTCAGATAGGATGTATTTGGCGGTTAAGGAAAGGAGGTAGTCGGCCGGGTCGAGGTGGAAGACATCTTCCCGAAGAGCACGGAACACCCAGGGAGCGTAATCTTTAAATTTGAAATCGTATTTAGCCGAGGGAGTCAATTCATTGCCCATGATGTCAAACGACATCTTGTGGGCAGCGCGAAAGTCTTCAGGGGTTAATGGGCGTTTCAACTTGGCTTGGCATCTTGAAACCTACAAGGAGCAAGGTTAGAACATTGAGGAACCACGGAAAGAAGTGACTGAGCGCATACCCCGATGCGAATTCCAGTGAGCATGTTATACATCAAAACGTAATTGACGTGCCCCTCTCCTATTAGATTACCAACAAGGACAAAGTCCTCTTTCCCGGAACCTGCGCTCCGACGGGTATCCGAGCGAGAAAGGGCGGCCTCAACTGCAACATGCTGTGCCTGCTGAGCCTGCTGTTTCGCTCTCTTGCTCAAGCGTTCCCGCCTAATCTGCTCTGCAGCCTGCTGAATCTCGGTAGCTAGCTCTTTTTCATCCTCGGACGTTCCTAAAGTGAGATCGCTAGTCATAACCATGCCATCGTCATATGCCGCCCCATGTTGAGGGAACCGGCTTGAGCTCGGCAAGAAGCCACGTGACGATGCGCCATGTGGGTGAACTGCGGCGGCTGGGACGGACCCCGTGGTGTTCCTGCGTATTGGCTGCATGCTGGCTGATTTTGAGGTAGTGCTAGAGGAGGGCTGGATCACGTAAGTGCTTGGGGGAGGGCCAGCGTGGGTGGCAGCCCTGAAAGGAGGCTGTGGCTGTGCTAATGTAGTAAGAGGTGCTGTTGGTGTCCCAGGCGCAGGTGCCACAGTTACAGTAATTGGCACGATAGTAGATGGTTGTAACGGTGGCGTTGAATCTGCGACAGGCGATTCGGACGCGAAGTACGAGTCTTTGGTATCGCTGGATGAGCTATGGTGCCTCTTACACGGTGAACCTGCCGGAGTCGGGTAAGGCTGCTGGGAAGGAAGTGCCGGCAGTGGACGATCATCGTCCTCTATGCGTGGGGTGGGAAGGACCAGTCGTAAGCCTGGTTGGGTAGGGTGGGTTTCCCCATCGTCCTGCGCCCTAGCAGCGCTCTCGTTCGCGTTGGACTCAAGAGCGATGTCCCGTTCAAAGCTAGCAGGAGGTGATGGCGGTGGCGGCCCTACATGTTCATACACCATGTCATCAACCCTCCCATCCCCCCGTTTGTTGCTCAAGTCCTGCATGTTATCGTCAGGACGGATGGGAACAAGCTGGAGACTAGCTTGAACATTCGAAAGCTGTGGAGGAGGAGCCAGTCTATCCTCCGTCAACGTTGGTTGCATGGATTCAGGAGGAAGACGAGAGTAAGCCGAGTTGCCGGTTAAATTTGCGGGCCTCGGAGATTGGGACGGGGTCAGACCCGGATTCGAGATGTGGTGGCCTTTTCCGAAATCCTTGACAACGATGTTGTTGAGTGCCACGACCTGCGGTGGCGGAGAGATACGTTGTGGATTAAGGAGAATGACTGCTGAGGACATGGCGGTCCTAGGAGACAAGACAGTTGCATGTGGCTGTGTTGCTCCATCAGTGCTTCAAGGATTACCTCATCATAGATCTCCTTTATTGGTTATGCACGTGATGCTCCAAACTCCGAAATCTTGCTCCTCACACTATAAGATCTCGCTATCTGTTGATGATGATATTGATCACTTGAAGGCAATGGTTCATCAAAAGGGAAAAAAACTGCATTCTTCATGAATATCATGGACCTGTTTGTTTAGGACAACCTTGAGGCTGGAGTAGATATTGCCTTGGCAGCTCAAGAACCATTATATTATGCCCCTGCGTGAGTCCTGATTACAACACATCTTACGCCCGCAATGCGAGGGCCCAGTACCATATGTTGCAATATGACGCTCAGTAATCCGAGTCCTGTATCAAAATACTGCTGTTGCAGCCCCTGCGCATTCTTAGACCATCCACTGCTGCAACGCCCGTCCACCACAACGCTTCCTCTGCTGCAACCCTCGCACTCCACTGTTGCCATGCACGTGCCGTCACATCCCACTGATTCCCGCCGCTTATCCCAAGCATTATTTCCTGCTTTCTTATCACTGGCACTCGCCTCGAGCAAAACGAACAATTTATGTTCGGTTTACAAAAGTCATAAGTGGTGTTGTCGCCCCTTCCCTTTCCTCCCCCCCAAAAAGTGTTAATGGGTTAAATATTCATCAGCTCCAGCATTCTTCTATAAGCCTGCCTTCCCTGATCATCTTCTCAACATATTTAAAAGCATCCTTGGTGCTGTAGCCACCAACTTGTTCTGCCGCAGCTTGAATCGCGTTCTTAACTGCCGTCGGCATCTTGTTGGACGACCTTGAGGCAATCATTAGTCGCATACCTCGGATAGGGTTGGTTCATGCGCACCCCGATATGTAGATCCACGCTCCAGCGCGGTAGACAAGATTCCAGATATCCTCTGCATCCCGCTGTATCAAGTCCTGCACATACACCCTTTTGGTACCCTCCGGCACATCCCTGGAAAAGGCCGCATGGTACGCTAACCTTTGCAAACCAGCGTATAGGGCCCATTCTGAGCCGTAGTGATGGTCTTTTGCTGAGGAGCGGCACCCAAAATATAAGACATTTGCTAAACCGCTATGAGAAAAAGTAGGCCAGATAGGCTACACCATTACCTGACGATCCGTCGTGTATCCTCTCCTCGAGGAGCGACCGAATTGGAGCGACACCCGTACCCGGACCAACGCATATAACTGGCGTGGTCAGTAGCGGCGGCAA
This sequence comes from Amanita jacksonii TRTC168611, assembly GCA_000497225.1. NCBI lineage: Eukaryota > Fungi > Basidiomycota > Agaricomycetes > Agaricales > Amanitaceae > Amanita > Amanita jacksonii. Next base: position 9,553 of record AYNK01002454.1, on the reverse strand, counting down.
CCTGAACAGCCCCTTTTGGATGACGATTGGTATTTTGTCACCTGTTTGCTCAATGTATTACGAAACACCTTGCAAAGGGCGGAACATACCTGGCTTCAGTTCAGATATATAAGATGTACAGACACCCCTTCTGGGTAGTTTAAGCTTCGTGCGATATCGTACGATGGCAATGCACAAATGTATTTGTCGTGGATGCATCTGAAACACACTAAGATGCAGACCGACGATTTATGTGCAACGTACCTTGACAGAACTCGCGATAGAAAACTGGCGTGGTCTCAGAGGAGGAAACACATCGAAAATGTAGTCGTTGGGTATTCTGACGTGGTAGAAGTCCAATAGGATTTCTCGTATTGTTCGTTTTACGCGATAGCAGTACTCATGTAATTCATCCTTTGGGCTCATTTGAAAATTTGGTGATGAGAATTCTAAAGAATACATACCGCTCCTTCAGCAGACAGAAATTCATCGAGTTTCTCTGCTTCGAGGTCGTCTGTAGTGAAATACCGTAGATATTGGAAGAAAGATCGCCTTGGTACAGCATTGAAGTCCACATAATGGGTAAGTAGGTCTCTAATCGTAATGGTTGGAGGGAGGTCAGGAGGAAGTGACTGGTCTGTGCACGGTTTCAGTACTTCACTCTACGTAGTGATTCTTCACTTTCCGGGCATGGTATGCTCTATTGTGTATCCATCGTCGGCGTGATCTTTCCAGCGGATGGTTTCTAGAAATGATTCCACGTCCCTTGAGTCGGGTATTGGGTGTACGACAGCGATATCCCCAGGAGAATACCTATCCACATTGATAAGAATGTACATGCCACTCGTTTGTAAGACTTACTGAATGTCATCGTCGAAGTCAAGCTCGAGGTGTCTGACGTCTTGATACCAGTCTTTCGCCGTAATTCGTTTATTAACTTTGACCGTCGCGAGATGACTGACTTTCTCTCGAGGTGGTATGGATTTGATAACGGTATTTTCCGTTCGAATCAATGTGATACGAGGGGGTGGGATTAGTGGGGGAGGAAGTACGTCCTGTCCTGCAGGCGACCGAGAATACTTCAACAATGCATCGAGGAGAGTGTCAATCCATGGCAGTAATGCGCCGTCTATGCTTTGAAACAATGAGCTCGGGCCAAAAGTACAAAAGGATTCTTACCCTAGTTGATGTTGATCATCCCCTTCTCCCTTCTCACACAATTCGATGGCTCCGAGATTCAACAGCCGCCGGCGCAACTTTTTTGCAGGCCAGCAAAACTTTTCATACGCTGTGTCCCCAAGACCAAAAACCGCGAAAGTCATATCTTCAAATAGGTCTTGTGGGAGATCGGACCGCAAAAGCATATTCCAGAAGGTTGTCATTGACCGTGGCTCTTGACCGGACCCTGTAGTTGATACGACGAAGAGAACAAGCTCTTCCGCCACCAGATCAGTCTGATTCTGCATCAACAATAACATCCGAATCTAACTGATATCGGTAACGCACGAGGGGGTAGGAGTCTATGCTCCTCACACGAGCTTGATATAAGGCTCTTCTGCATTGCCGTGCAGTAGTGTCTGCAACATCTTGCGCGTTTCCCGTCTCTGTTGCGTACAGAATCAATAAGGTGCGTAGTTCTGCCATTGTCAAGACATTATCAAAGATGACGTTAACGGACGCAAGCAGGGATAAACAACGCGGTATCACATGATCCTAGCACGGTTCAACACGTCAGGCCACTCTGCTCAGAAGCAAATGGCGACAACTCAGAGAAAGAGAGCGTTGACTCAGACGACATTGAAGTCGAAACCTGTAGCCTCAACACGAAGGCTGGCCAGCGCTCAGGGCAAGACTACCACGACCGATCAACTGGCAGACGCCTTGGCTACTCGATTGACCATATCCGATGAAGCAAGTAACAAGAAGGGAAAGAAAAAGGCTCCTGATAGCCATGCCCAAGAGATGTCCGACGAAGAAAAACGCGTTGAGTCTATGCGCGCCGTAAACGCCGCGTCACAGTCCTTTTCTTTGATTATTCAATCTGGTTGGAAGAAAGGATCCGAAGTTGTTAACGGGAAGAAGAAAGCTAAGAGTGGAACTATGTCAACTGCCATGGATGCTGCGGGATCTGCGGCTGCACATCTGGCCATACTTCGCTCCCTGTCGCCGAATGATTTCAATGTTGAGAGGGCCGCAAGTAGTGTTCTGGGGAAACTAATTTCTCTAGAGATGGTATGCGATTCCTTTCGTCATTGGATAGTGGCCTATTGACATGCATAGTATGACGCTGCCTCGCTGGCGTTGAAAGATATGCATCCTCGACTTTGCAGCCATCTCAACTCATCCTTCCCGTCGGACCAGCAGCGCAGCTTCACCTCGTATATGTCTCTGCCTCTTCCGTCACCACCCGCTTCCAAGGACGATTCGACATTGCTGACCGTCGTGTCAACATACCTGACTTATTCTCTCATCATTGCCACCCAAGGATTATTAGTTCTAGAGAAAAGCAAGAACGACGGCTTCATACATGTATTAGCGGACGCCCTCGACGCAGCAAACATTAGTCCTGGAAATAACGATGATACCTCCCACTCGCTTACCTTGCTATCATGGTTGCCCTTGCTTGGTTCACTACCTCCGAAACACATAGACAACCTACTTTCTCGCACATATACCTGCTTGACAAAGTTTTGCGCCACATCCCTCGCAGAACCTACTCAACGGCCCATATCAAAAAAGCCCGCCTCACAGAACATAACATTACATCGCGACTCATACCGGATTCGCATGTACGCGCTTCACTGTCTAGCATACGCAACAGAGGAAGTTGTTCTGCCTGCGACGATATGGGACCAAGCTGTACGCTATGGGACAGCGTATGTGAGATCAATCACCTCTCATTCCTTGAGCCAGAACAACTCAGGGAGCGAGAATGAAGCCACTCGTATCATTCTTAGCTCATGTTCTCTGCTTGTTGATCATATCGAATCGTTCTCTGACTGCCAGAAATTTACCGAGGAGAAGGCATTTATACCGTTCTTGGAATGGTGGATGGCATTTGCCCGTCGGGTATGCTCATCCTATTAATTTGGAATTGCAGCATAGACTGATTATTACTCAGGTCAGCGACCTGCAAAGCCTGAATAGGATAGCTTCGCTTATGCGCTCGGCCTTGGACTCTTCAACTCCTTCTAATAAGCCGGACAGGGTTGATGGTGGCTCGCCTACGACTCAAGCCACAGATCCTACCTCCAAGAAGACGAGTTCGCAGGCAACTGAAACGCTTGTCATGAGGAGCATGCATATATGTACTGTGTTTGCGCAAATAACAGCTCTAGTTGATCAAGGCGACAAGGAAAGAGGTGAGGCTTTGAATGTATCCCTCTTACTATATTCTAACTGATATATTCTGATGCAGATGTTCTTTCTTACCCCATAAGCGAGGCTCTATCCATCCTTTCAAGTTCAAACTCATTGCTAGAGCTCATGGCGGTTAGCTGTCGTCGCCATCCGGCTGATTTGCCGGTGGATGCCTCCTTCGAGACGCTGCAACGAGCAGGCAATAAATGCGACAGAGCCCTCGACAAGTTGAGAAAAAGCGCTGGCAGAGCTCTAGAGACCGCACCGGCAACGGACCACGCCCAGCAAGATATTCGTTCCACTATTACTAAATTACTGGAAGGCTTTGTGGGATTTTTTGAGAGGGCATCGCAATCAGTGAGTTTTCGTCTTTCTCCGTTAATTTGAACTACTTGATGATGAACCGAAGAAACTGACTTTGATAACATAGCATCCCTCTGCTAGCGTCTACACCCGCGCTCTTGACACGCTATTTAGTTTAGCGCGGATTACGATGGCCGTGAACGATCCACGAACGCACGACCCCACATATAGGTATCTTCATCGAGCTGCAAAGCTTCTTGAAATTGGTCAGGAAAATCCGAATGGCATCGGCATTGGGGAACTTGCCAACTATGTTCGGTGTGTCTCTGGGACGTTCTATAACATCGCTGGGACACTTTATCAAGCAGGGAGATGCGGTATGACCATTCCATTCCTCGTTGACAGTTGTAATTTGGGCCAAAAGGCGCTCTCCATGTACCTAAGTAATCCGGGCAAGGCAACGGGCCGCAACAGTGAAGATGCTGACGCTAAGGAAGCGGAAGTCTGGCGCCAGCTTGAGGAACAATTACATCGGAGGTGGGAGTTGTTAGGGGTCTGCTACGCAAAGATTGGTGACCGCAAGGTTAGTCTACGAATGATGTTCATGTCCCCCTCAGTTGACTCTCCCTGATAGAGTGCCTATACTGCATTTGTCGAATGCATAAAATCATTTCCATACCGCTCAAGTGGGTTCACGGAGAAAGCTCGGCGCTTACATCCAGCCTCACTGTTTGAGGCGACTACGACTTTGAAACAACTAGCAACTATTGTCGACAGGGTGACTTACATGGCCGCATGTGAGCTATTTTTGGATCCTGAAAAAATATCGTTGTCGCATCCTTCAATTTGGGTCGATGTGAAGAGACCAGATGATGTCATAATTGGGCTACTGGTGGAGCGGCAGATAAGCAGCCTGGACAGCAGCAGATGGAAATCGAACCTCAAGCTTATCCTGGCACAACTCTTGTTGGATGCCAGTCGTATTTACGGAGCAGAAGTCATGCCTGTTAGAAGAGCAAGGGTGCTGACGAGATGGATGGAGTTTGTTCATCACGCCAACCTAGCTGAGGAACAACCCAAAAATCAAGCCAACCACCTTGGTAGTATGACTGAAGTTATGGAGGAAGTCGAACGCCTGGTATCAGATGAGGTCCGTTCACTTTTCTTCCGTTTCTTTTGCTGCTAACAGATTTCCGAAGCATCTCGGGGTTGACACCGAGCTGGCAATTTTCTGCGCTCAATATAGGGCTTCTGCTCACCTATGGTGTGCGCTACATGCACACCACAAAGGCGATGTCGACCAGAGCACCTCAGTTGCGGAGCACACTGAACAAGCCAGCGCCGTACTGAAGAAGCTACTTTCAGATGTCTCGGAATCACGTAAAGCGTCCGCTAAGATTTCTCAGTCACCACCAAAGAAGCCCTTGTCTAAGAAAGGCGGATCCTCAGCCAGGAAGATCGCCACTGGCTCGAGTGGACCCCGTGCACGCGTAGTAAAAAAAGTGACTGTCAAGGAACCTGTCACTCCTCAACCGAAAGGAAGGGCAGGTAGGAATCAAAGCCCCAACGACCACGAATGAGTTGATTTTTCTCTGTTCACAGCCCTGCAAGCCATCTCACCCAACGATTCGTCCCCTCGAACGATTTCTCTTCATCGTGCTGAGGGCCTCGCGATTGATGACTTTGACAAATTTCTCAAAGTCCTACGTACGTTGGGTAATACATATTACTAGATGCCACTAACAATTATGTCGCAGAAACTACGGCCCACATCCTCGGTTTGATGGCCCTTGTCCTACCCAAAGTTCACATTCTAGATGTAACACGCAAATTGTGTGAGATGTATGCTGGTGTTGCAAACGATGGTTGGTCTATCCTTCGCGGAGCACCTTCATAAATGACCATTTCCAGGTTACATATCTGCCTCGATTGATCTGGCGTATGAATATGTGAAACTTGGTAAATTACGAAGGGCTAGCGCCGTCTTCAATCACGCATTGAACTCGGTTAGAAGCGGACAAGTATCCGATGACGTTTGCGCCATGTTTTTGCTCAGGTATGCGGAGGCACTAGCTGTTCTTGAAGATGTACATCAAAGGTAGGATTGCTCAGATAGCTACCAAACTCTCGCTTACGTATTCAAAATAGCTCCAGCGTCTATTGCGAGGCTCTGACATCCTCACAGAGATGCGCCATCGAAGAAAAGAATGTCCCTACCCTAGAAAAGGTCCGGCTACGTGTCAAACGATTGGAGAGAGTTGCTATGGCTGCTCATGTGTTCGCCCTGATACAATATTCAAGAGTATGCATTTTCCGCTCGTCATTTGCAAAATTGACTCGCTCTATTCGACAGAATGATATAGTTACCTCCCTGACAGCAATGCTTCAGTCACTGCGCCTATGGAATCGAGCAGTGGATACACTATCGCGCTTGAATCCGAATAAAGATCACGAGTCCGACAAGGATGTCTTTGAAGCGGCACCTCTGAAGGAAAAGCTTCCAACTGCGGTGCCAGACAAAGCGACGCCGCCGAAGAGGAAGTCAGTGCGGCCCTCACTAGACAACCTTGAGTGGCGCGTTTCCGAAGGATTACTTTCAATCCTTTTCTCACTTTGCCAGACATATCTTTTCCGCGGGTCAGCAAAAGAAGCGGAATATTTTGCTCAGCAAGCACAAGATCTATCACAGTCTCTTAATGCACCTGCTCCGCTGAGCCGAGCGTTGGCGAAGAAAGGAGAAATCCTTTTACAGCTCGGCAAACTTGAAGAAGCACATGAATGCTTAGCCGAGGCCAGCGAAATCTTGGCCAATATACCAGGTATCGATTCCGCTGATATATACCGACTCCGAGGGGACCATAGCCAGCGGACAGCGAATCATAAAGACGCCCAGCATATGTATGTAGAGACGACAACCATGATCGACCAGCTTGATTCCGCCTTCAAGCACTTTGACGGTCTTGCTTTAGGGTGCGTGTTTTTCTGTTGTAATATGGTTTATACTTAATGATGAAAAGACCGAGAAAGTCTGCTGGGCTGACACCCACCGACAAGCCATCAAAAGAAACCATTGTCCCTGATTTGCTTGCCTCCGTACTACGCCAGCAAAGTGGGTGCCCCTTCCATGAATCTTGGTATAATACTTATCTATGCTAGTTTGGCTACTACGAGACGAAGGTGGTGATGAATACATGACCCTGTTAGAAAAACTCATGGCCCTGCCATACTCTAGCCGCACAAAGGTATTCTTACCAGTATCGTCAGTCCGTCCACAATTCGACCTCATTGCAGGCGGAAGAGAATGCCTTGATGGCACAGTTGACGTTACACAACGTCTACAGCCGGTTCCGCAACGACATGTTTCTCAGCTCCCTTAGCGAGTCAGGTTCGTATGTAGCCTGTCGCTTTGAATAGTAAATTGACAATCGGATAGCTATTGCTCTCCCCATGGGCATGACGAGTCGAACGGAATATGCGATATCCCCCACTAGCCAAGACTTGCTTAGTATCCTAGACAATGCTGCCAAACTATTCTGGGCGAACCTTTCGCTCATAGCAACTAATGGAAACGTCCCCGACACGCGAAATGCAACGACCTCTCTAGCATTAATTAGCGCCTTTCAGACATCACTAGGCCGGCCGGGAAAGGTGGAGTCAATCCTATCGGCTCGACTTCTCGGTATGCCCCTCGTCATAGTTTGGTATCCCCTCACTAACACGTAACAGATATTTCATCGTCCATTACGCTTACGCGAGAATTAATAGAAGCAATTCCGCACAAGTTTCTCGATGTTAAATCCCTTGACGATCTGGAGTGGCCACTCATTAGCCCAGAGGGAAAACCCCTTCCACAGCCGGCTCGAAAGCCGACAAGGTCCATGTTTGACGCATCGGAAGACGAAGACGACGAAGCTATGAGTGAGAAAAATCTTAAGGATTACTGGAATTGCATCCAGGAGAAGTATCAATCTCAACAACCTGACGCCAAATCCCTATCCTCTTCTTTGGTACAAACGCTTCCAACACATTGGACCGCCGTTCACCTCAACGTCACGAATGATAAGGGCACCCTATTCGTATCGCGACAACGGGGGGGCATTTTAGATTCTTCGCCCCTTATATTCTGCGTGCCACTCAAAGGGCGCAGAGATAACGGAGCTGGTGATGAAGACGAAAACCATCTCACCTATGAGGACGCATTGGCTGAACTGCGGGATATTGTCAAGCTGAGCGACGAAGGTACCAGAGTGGCTTCCCGCATCAACCCTGACGATGAAATGGCCAGAGCCCAATGGTGGAAAGAAAGGCGAGATTTGGACCTGCGGCTGAGAGAACTCTTGGACAATATCGAATTCTGTTGGCTAGGTGCCTTTAAGGTTAGTATCAGAAAGTGAAGGCACAAACTGGACTGACGATGAAACCAGACAATCTTGAATCCGGCACCAAGCTATCCGGCAGAGCTATTGACGGAGCTCAGAGTCAAGCTAGAGAAGCTTTTCCAGCAGTGTCTCGGCGTTCGGGACAAGCAGAACAAAGTGCGAAATCAAAAGAAGAGTGCACCAGGACCTACGTCAACCGTTGCTCCTAGCGAGCTCATTCTCGACGACGCGTTGGTTGAGTGCTTCTCGACGTTGCCTCCCAAATGCCGAGACGAAGAGCTAGAAGACCTTATATACTTCGTGCTTGATCTGTACCAGTTCCACGGTATCCGAGTAGCTATCGCTGAGATAGATATGATACAACTCGCTATTGACTTGCGTTCGGCACTGGAAGAACATGCTGCACGAGTACGCAAATTCCACCAACAAAATTCGGGGAAAATGTTGGGCAGCGTCCCGGCAGACAAGGACGAGCACATTTTCCTCGTGCTCGGCAAAGACGTTCAGGGCATACCATGGGAAAGCATACCTATCCTACGTGGACGAAGTGTCAGTCGAATACCAAGCTTAGACTTCTTGCTTGATCGGGTTGATTTCGTCAACCGTCAAAACGCTGCTTTTCCCTTGCCTCGAAGCGGTGCTTCCACCCCTTTTGGAGCAAATGTTGACCCTCGCAAAGGTTACTATGTACTCAACCCGAGTGGAGACCTAAGTCGCACGCAAGGGCGATTCAAAGGTTGGGTCAAAGACATGGAAAAGGTGGGCTGGAGTGGTACAATCGGACGCCCACCTAGCGAGCAGGAGTTCTTGGGCGCCCTGCAGAGGCAAGATTTAGTTGTGTGAGTGACTGCAAGAAACCCTAGACACGATTCTGATAGCCATTGGTTGCAGATACTTCGGCCACGGCGGCGGGGAGCAATATCTCCGCACACACAAAATACGTAGCCTTGCACGTTGTGCTGTAACTATGCTATGGGGTTGTTCATCCGGAGCTTTGCGAGAAATGGGCGATTTTGACCGAAGCGGAACACCCAATAGTTACTTCGTCGCAGGATGGTATGCCCTTTCACTTCAGTTGCCTGTGCTATCATTCACACTTTCCATAGCCCAACACTCGTTGCGAATCTGTGGGATGTTACAGACAAAGACATCGACAAGTTCTCACAGGCAGTATTTGAACAATTATACCTGTCGGCAGATGGCGTAAGAAAAACGACCTCAGATGATGAGAGGCGAAAAGTATCTGTTGTCACTGCGGTTGCAAAGTCGAGAGAAATATGCAAGTTGAAATACCTGACAGGCGCAGCCCCTGTCGTATATGGCATACCATTTTATCTTTGAACATTTAACTACCAATTTATTCGCGATCATCTCATCGAATTATACACGTTCAGCTCAACACAAATTCTATCAAGTCCTGATGCGAATGTAAACTAAATTGTAACCAATAAACCGCCTCAAATATTCTTGTTGATTTCCTGCTGGGCCTGTCCTTTATCGTTCCTAACATTGCCTGGACACGCATCAGAATG